>PVJH01005734.1:0-95706 GCA_004026705.1 Nesogale talazaci
GTGGAGTCCTGGTGTGGGCCCCACCCCACCCCCCAGGGCGTGCTTCTGGGGGAGAGCTGCCCCCCACCCCGCCCCACATAAACTTGTTTCTGGCAGAGTCCCCCTCCTCCCGGCAGAGGGTGCTTTTGTGGAGGAGTAAGAATCGCCCACCAAGATGCGAGCTTCTTCTGTGAACAAGTGGGAAAGATGCCTGTGGGGGTCCGGGACGCCTCCGGAAACATGCATAGGGGGTCCAGGATCCTGCTAGGACCACGTCGGGGCAGGGTGCGGGTGGGGGATAGAATCCTGTGGAACAATACTGGGGAAGTCCAAGGCTAAGCCAGAACGATGCCGGGGGTGGGGGGTGGGGTGGGGGGGGAGGGGTCCAGTATCCGGTGGAATGATTTCAGAGGGATCCGGAACTTTGTCGGGGACCAGGTTTCCTGTTCCCCATCCGAGCTAGGTCCAGAACTTTGCCGGAATGTTGCGGGGCTTTCAGTATCCAGCCTGAATGATGCCCGGGGGTGTCCCCTGTCCTGACTGGGAGAGGGGCTGGTACCCCTCTGGAAAGATGTCCGCGAGCGTCTGAGACCCCGCCAGAATTGTGCCTGTGGGGTGCCATACACCACTTGCACGATGCGGGGGTCTGGTACCTTACCATACCCCACCGGAATCACGTTGGAGAAGGGGCCAGCACCCTCCAGAAACGCTGTGGCAGGGGCAGGAGTGTCGAGGTCTGGTTCCCTGCTGGAACAATGCCTGGTGGGATCTGGTACCCCACCAGAACGATACTGGTACTACCCCATCAGACGATGCCCGCGGGTTCCATGACGCCAGAACGATGCCCACGGGGTTTCGATACAAAGCCCGGGCAGGTCCGGTACCCAACTGCAGCGATGCCAGGGGTGTTCCGCACTCTGCCAGAACCATGTCGGGGTGTGTAGGAGCTCGCCAGAACCAATGTGGGGGTGGGGGTGGGATCCCGTCGCACCAATGCCAGGAGGATCCAAGACAAGGCTAGAATGTTGCAGGGACAGTCCTGTACCCGCGGGAAAAAGCCGCGCAGGGGCGGTGGGGGTGGGGCACTACAGGGTGCGGGAGGAGTCCGGTGTCCAACCTGATGCCAGGGATCCTCCCCAGGGTACACCTGTAAAGAGTTGGAAAGGTTTGGGGTATAGGATTCTCACGAGCTGGAGGCACCGCGGTGGCAGTGAAAGCTGTCACCGGGCAGACTAGGTAGACTCAGGCACAGACAGGGAAGACAGGGGTTGTGAGGTTGGCCAAGGGACAAGGGATGGGCAGAAGGAACTAATGCAGCCACTACCCTGATCTGGACATTTAGCTTCTGGAACTGTGAGAGAATAAATCTGTTTTTTAAGCGTCTGCCCTGGCGTGTCTTTGATAGCCGCACTAGGAAAGGAGTATTGGGGAGACCTGGCTACAAGTGGGGCTGCTCACTGCCTCATCAGCAGCTTCAAACCACCAGCCACTTCATCCAGGAACAAAGAGGCTCTGGTCTCCCAGATGGATTAGACCCACAACTCCCCAGGGACATCCTCCTCTGCCCTCCTGGGTGGCTCCGAGTCGGAGTTGACTTGGTGGAGGGAAGTTGGGTTGCATATGGGGAGCCCAAGGCAGGGAGTGGCCAGTGGGCAAGACGCAGAGGTGGCCCAGGTTCAGGGCTGACAGCAACGCGGGCTGGGACAGAAAGCACACCACTGGCAGGCTAGCTTTTATTCCTGCCACGTGACCCGAGTGCCCCTGTGGCTAACTCTCCTCCGGCACATGGAGCTTCTCCTTCACCCCACAGGCCACCACGGCGAAGAAGACCTCCGGGAGGAAGGTGCGGATGTACAGGGCCGCCTTGGGGATGGGGTTGGCCATGAAGACTTCCTGCTTCTTCCGCCTCACAGTGCGCATCACCTCCTCCGCCACCTCTACAGGGTGCACCCCGTAGGTCAGCTTCCTGAAAAAAACTGAAAGCCCCCAGGAATAGGGATATGGGGGACCCAGGGGGCACAGTCTCGGTGGGGAGGGAACAAGCTGGTCAGAGCCCACTGTCCGCAATGCTGGAGTTAGGCCAACTGCCACGCGAGGCCCTGGGGACACTCGCCACCCTCTGGGCTTCGGCACCCTCCTCAGCAATGTGACCCCATTTCTGCCCTGTGCCCCCTGCAGGGAGGTGATGAGCAGCACATGAGAGAGCTTCGAAAACAAGGTGCCAACTGGGTGAAGGTGCTGGTGCTTGTAACTGTGGAAGTCAGACTTGTCAAGCGCTGAGAGGGAGCAGTTCACCCTCTCCACTTCCTGGCCCATCTTGGCTCTTGTAGACCAAGAGCCATGGTGGGGTACAGAGGTTTACACAGGGGGTATTTCCAAAACTCCAGACCAAACTCATGGGCCTCCGAGTTGATTCCGACTCAGAGGGACCCTGTGGGCAGAGTAGAACTGCCCTTGTGGATTTCCTAGATTGTGATGCTTTACGGGGGAGTAGAAAGTCTCATCTTTCTCCCTTGGAGTATTCTAGAAGCAGAATACTCCTCAATTTTAGAACACTTACTTTGTCCTAAGAATCCTGGTGGCATCGTGGGCTATGCATTGGGTTGCTCATCACAAGGTTGGCAGTTTGAAACCATCAGCTTTCCATGCAAGAAAGATGAGGCTTTCTTGCATCAGGAAAGAATTCAAACCAAGACAGAATCGATTTCAACTCATAATGACCACATAGGACAGGGGAAAACTACCCCTGTGGGTTCCCAAGATTGTAACTCTTTACGAGAGTAGAAGTAGCAGCTCAACACCCTGGTAAGCACCATGCTACCAGGGCTCCTGGGGTAAGGATTTACAGGCTCCAGAACCTAAAGGGCAGTTCCACCCTGTCCTGTAGGGTGGCTGTGACTCGGAATACACTTGACGGTGCTGGTCACACTGCCCCACACCTTGACAGCGGTCATCTCTAATCCTCCCAATAGCTGACCAGGCCCAAGTCACTTGACGCTGGCTCACACATGTCAGAGTGAAACTGTGCCTCATAGGGTTTCAAGGGCTTAAGGTTTGGAAGCAGGTCACCAGGTCTTTCTTCCGGGGTGCCTCTGGGTAGACTTTGAGCCCCCATCTTCTTAGTCGACATCAAACACTTAACCATTTACCCCCTACCCCTACCTCCCCGGGTCTCCTCCAAGATCTTTGTGCAATGGGTACTGCCACTACCCCTCATTTTCTAAAGGGGAAACTGAGGCACACAGTGAGCCAAGGGACTGAGGCAAGAACCCTTTTGTGTCCAATGAAAGCAGACCAGAAATTTGACCCTCCCATCTCTACGGCCCTCTCCAGCCCCCCAGTTTCCCTCTGGAATCTCACATTTCCAAATGGAGGGCTCCCAGTTGCCCTGCCCTGGACACGCACGGATGAACGTGGGGCTCACAGTGCTGACGACCACGTCGTATTCCTCCACTTCTGCCCGGAGGCAGTCAAAGAAACCCAGCACCGCATGCTTGGAGGCTGCGTCTGGGGGAGAGATGAGTCAGAGCTGATGCGGGGCCTGCCTCCGCCCTGCTGCCCAGGGACAACAAGAGCCAGGGGGCACGGCCAGAGGGGGCAGATGCTGGCCTAGAGTGAGGGTCAAAACCAACTCACCACAAACCACACCCCCTGCTGCTCGTAGTGAATGGCCCTGTAGGACCGAGGAGAGCTGCCCCCATGGCTTTCTGAGGCTGGCCACCTTTACAGATGCAGAACGCCTCCTCTTTCTGCGTGGGGTGGCTGGTGTCTTCAAACAGCAGACATGTCACCCCTCTGTCACCAGGGGTCCGTTCACACCCACTCCGACTTCCACCTCCCTTCCATTGAGTGGGTTCTGACCCACTGAGACGCTGTAGTGCCGGGTAGAACTGCTCCTGGGGCTTTCTGAGACTGCTACTCCTTGTGGGAGTGGAACCCGCATCCTTTGCCCATGAAGTGGCTGCTGGTGTTGAACTGCTGACCCTGTGGTTAGCAGCCCACGTGCAACCACTATACACCAGGGTCCACTAGGACGGTTGTAAGGAAAAAGTAGATAACTCCAAGTGCCAACGAATCTGTGGCAGATTAAGAACCAGCGTCTGCGCTGCTGGTAGGGCTGTAAAACGAGGCAGCCGCCTTGGGACACAGTCCGCCTAGCTGTTGTACGTAAACTTGTCACGTAATCCACCAATTTCCCTCTGAGGTACAGACCCGAGAGAAACAAAACATACACCAATCCCACAATGTGCACACGTGTTCATGGCAGCATTCGTCAGCCATAATAGGAAACAAGCAAACAAACAAGACCAGGAAACAATCCGTGTCCCTCATCTGAACAGTGGATGAATAAAGGGTACACAGAGTCCATCCCATGGAATAAGAGAGGAAGGAGTACTGGGCCTGGAGGATTGCCCTTGAGAACCACCTGCTGAGTGAAACCAGCCCATGTAAAAGGCCATGTGTCCTGTGAGGCTGGGTCCGAGCTCATAGGCCTCGCTCAGCAAAGGCACACCTCTCCTTAGAAAGGACGTTGGGAGAACTGGGAATTGAACACTGAGAGTAGGATTTCCTCTTTGGGGCCATGGAGCTATTCTAAATCAAATTGGAGGAGATGCCCAAGTCAGTCATCGAAAAGCCATTGGATGGACTGCTTAACATGGACAATTGTATGCGACGAGAGTGATCATCTCCATAAAGCGGTTCCCAAGGACATGTTTTAGAGGAGTTTGGCTTTATCAGAGTTATCCGATGTCAGCATGGTGACCACCCCCATGGATCCCTTCACTTGCCCACACGTGGGGGGGCAGTTGCTCTTGGAAAGGAGCTGGGGGTGAGGTGGGGCAGGGGTAGCTCTACTCTTCTGGGATTCACCTGGAGTCATTTCCATGTGGTGAGGCTAGTTCAGGGAGAAGAAGGCATGTCTGTGACAAGCTTGTTGTCTGCTGAAGTCCCCAGGTCTCTAGTCTCCTTACCTGATCACAGATGGATAACTCTGGTCACTCCATGCCCCCCCTCCAGAGCCCCAGAGCTTGCCAGGAATCTGACTGGAAGGAAGAAGAGGAGAGTGGCCTGGCCCACGGTGACATGCCTTTAGTTCTGATGCTTATACAGCAAACTCATGGCATCTGTGGCAATCACCTAATCTGGTGTCAATTTGAGGACTAAGAGAGTTAACTGATAGCAGCATGGTGATCACCCCCATGGATTCCTTCACTTACCCACACATGTGAGGGGTCTACCTGTAGGTACAGTCTAGCCTGTCAATCTGGAGACAGCCCACTCACAGTGACCCTACTGAACTGCCCCTGGGGGGTTCTGGGACTGTAACTCTTTTATGGGACTAGAAAGCCTCATCTGTTTCCAGAGAAGTGGCTGTTGGTTTTGAACCGCTGACCTAGAAGTTAACAGCCCCACCAGTAACTTTCTAGGCCCACAAAGTTCCTCCAGTGTCCAAAGGGACCAATGAAATGCCCATACTTTGTGCATTATACATGTCACCTGTGTCTTGAACACCTGGATTAGCGTTCAATTGTTTGTTGAGTGGATGAAGAGGCAGAACAAGGAAAGTGAGCATCTAAAAATAGTATCTAACCTAACTTAACCCAACCCAACCCAACCTAACCCAACCTAACCTAACCTAACCTAATCCAACCTAACCCAACCTAATTAACCCAACCTAACCCAGTGCCCTTCAGTCAATGCTGACTCATGGGGCTTCTCTAGGACAGTGTGTAACTGCCTCTGTGGGTTTCGGAGCCTCTTTATGAGAGCGGGCTGCTTTATCTCTCTCCGGTGGCTGGTGGTCTTAAACTATCCAGCTCATAGTTGGCAGTCACTGCGCCCTCAGAGCTCCTTGAAATGCAGCATGCATGTGGAGTTTAAAGGTAGAAGGCATAGCAGGACTTGTTATCTCTTTATGACTGAGGCATATTCCCTGTGTGGCTACTGTATGCCACTCATTGATTGATGGGCATTTAGACTGTGAACGTAAGAACTATTGAAGAAAGGGGTGGGGGAGGAAGGAGACAATGGAGTACGGCTGCGATGCATAAATGGATTGTAGAGAAGAGGAAAATGAGAAAGGTGGCCGAGATGACTTGCCGTGGTTCAAACTCCATTTCTGCCTTCCTCTGGCACTTCCCAGGTGCCGCTGGGAGTGCGGTGTGGTCCTGGGACGGAGTCCCTGCCAGAATGTGAGCAGAAATGATGCATGCAGCTCCTGTCCTGGGACTTGAGACAGTGGGCATGCTTCTTCAATACTCTCTTCCCTCTCTTTGTGAGCTGGGACCCAGATGGAGCTCACTCAGTTTTGGCCACGTGGAAGATGATTCCAAAGCGAAGACTTGGCCTGATTCTGGGTCCCTGAGCCACTCTGCTGACCTGCACCATGACATCAACACTACTGCATGCAAGGGAAACACCCTTGCTTATTCTTAATATCACAGTCATGTAGCACCATGACTAACAAATAGCGAGCAAAAAAAAATCCAACATTCTCAGGGAACCTGTCCATCTTTCTTCCCTCCCTCCTTCCCTCTTACCCACTGACCCAGCAAACACTTATGGAGCTCCTATTTTGCATGTGGTGTTAGGAGTTGGCTCTAACTCACAGCAAGCTCATAGGTACATGGAACAGAACAAAACATTGCCCACTGCTGCACCATCGTCATGCTGATTGGCTTGCCCTAGTCCGTTGTATATCTTGAAGGTCTTCCACCCAGGGGATCCTCTTTCAATATTTATGATCGACAGGTTTTTCACTGACTGAGGATGAGGCCTTGCTTCCTAGTCTATCTTAGTCTGGAAGTTCTGCTGACACCTGTCCACCATGAGCGACCCTGCTGGTAGAAATACTGTGGGTATAGTTTCCAGAAGTACAGTATCACGCAGGCCATGGTGACATAGGTGACATGACAAATAATAAAGAAATGTATCATGTATGTTCTCAACCCTCCCAGGACATTGCTCATGGAAAATGAGCACATCTTTCAGACATTTCCAAATGTTTCCCATGAGCACATACCTAGAAGGTCTTTTGTTGTTAAAATTCTTTTTAAAGGATTCCCACCCCTGGAAATGCTCTTTTCCTCAAATTCTGAAATACTAGGAATTTCAGAATTCTTTATTCCCTTCTTCCTTCATGTGAACCTCTCCATCACTCCCTTTGGTGATGCACCCCATCTTTTCTTGCCCAATTTTGACTGTTCCTGTCCTTCTCAGATATCTTTGTAGAGGAAGGGGCATTGGAATTAGGCACCCCCCGCCCCCCCGCATCTGCTTCAGGAGAGTGACCTTTGTCTGGTTGATCAGGCGCCTGTGAGACTGTCAACTTCCAGAGAGACCTTATCTTCTGTGGGTGTTGTCCCCCAGGGAACCCTCTTTCCACCTAGGTGTTCCCAGCTGAGGGCCAGAGGAAGAAGAAGAGACCCAAAGGTCCCGCCCACTCTGGAGCTCTCTCCCTAAGCTGATGCCTAGTCCTGGGCATCAGGTCTTAAAGATAGTGCTTCTGTCCTAGTAACTTACAAGCTGTACGGAATGGGATTCCAAATTTCCCTTGGATGTTATTCACCAACACGATTTGGCCAGTTCTTCGGGAGATCATGTTGGGGAGCAGGGCTGGAAAACACAGAACAGTGAGACTTAAAAATCAATTACCCTCTCGGGCAGTCTGCTTCCTCCCATTCCCCACCCCATTTCCAACATCCCAATTAGTTCCTCTCCCACCCTGGGCAGTCAGATCACAGCAGGACCTGTGACGGGATGGACCCTGTTAGCATTTAGTCCAGTGTTTCCAAGAGTATGTCAGGCTCAACTCGTGAGGCACTGGGTGATTTAAATGAACCACTAAAGAACACTGATTCATGAGAAAGGGTTTCCTTTACCCGTTCTCCTATTGTGGCAAGAGGGAAGTCTCAGTTTTAGATTATCCTATCTTTTACACTTATCTGAGATGCGCTATCTTAAAGAGACAGAAGTCTGCAGTGTTGATCATTCTCAGACTGACAGGAGAGTGGTTAGATGTTGGGCTATTAGCCACAAGGTCAGCAGTTCAAAACCACCAGCCACTAGGTGGGAGAAAGATGAGGCTTTTGACTTGTAAAATGTTATAGTCTCACAAAGGCACAGGGACAGTTCTACCCAACCTTGCAGGGTCACTGTGCATTGGAATGGACTCAGTGGCAGTGAGTTTGGTTAGTTTGGTGTTCTGGTAGAGGCAAGGATGGTGAGACTTGGTCTCAACTTTGGGCATGTAGTCAGGAGAGACCAATCCCTGGAGAAGAACTTCGTGCTTGGTACAGTAGAGAGGCAATGAAAAAGAAGAAGCCCCTCAAGGAGATAGAGTGACACAGTAGCTACAACAATGGGCTCAAACGTAGTAACAATTAGGAGGATGGTTCAGGACTAAGGGGTGCTAGAGGGGCCATTGGAAGGAGATGACCATCAGTTTATGTAGAAGAACCACTCCCCACCCCCACCTCCACCCCAAGCTGTCCAAACCCCAGGACCTTTTGTCAGTGTGATGGGCCCAAAGTAATTGGCATCCATGATCTTTTTGTCAAGCTCCAGAGAAATCTTATGAGCAGGTGCCTTCAGCTTCATACTGGCATTGTTGATGAGAATGTCCACACAGCCATAGCAGTCCAGGACCTCTTTGGCCACATCCGGGACACAGCTGATGTCGGAGAGGTCCAATAGGATCAGCTTTGGGGTAAAGGTCTGGTGAATCAACAAGAGAATCGAGTTATTTATGGAGGTGCTGTGTTAGTCCAGGTACACTAGAGAAACAAATTCATAGATGCATATGGATATAAGGGTAAGGTTTATATACAAGAGGAATGGAACATTGAGAAAGCATCTCAACCCAGTCCAGTTCAAAGTCATAAGTCCGATATTAGCCCATATGCCCAATACCAGTTACAAAATCTCCTTCTGATTCACAAAGTCACAGGTCAGTGCGTGCAGAATCCCTGCGCTGTCAGCTTCAGAGGTCTGCTTCCATCAGGGCAAGGCCACATGGCTTCTCCTCCGGCTCCTCCAGCTCCTGAGATGCTGCCATCTTGTCTTCTCCATAATTCTTCATCTCGGAGAATGACTCCCAACATCTGGGGAGACGGTTTCTCATCTCCACGAGGAAATATTGCAAGATTTCTCAGAAGTCTCAGGAGAAAGTCATGCCCACACAGAGGCCTCATTGGCTATTCAATGGCTATTTCCAGATTAACAGGCTAGACTCCACCCCTACATCTCAATCATGAAATTGACATAAGCACATGATCACCACAGGTACCTTCTTCCCTTAGACTCTGAGACTTAGGGCCTGGAGGCCCTTTCAATTGAAGAGCTTCCTCTTCTGAAATTCAGAGTTCATGGAACAATTCCAAAAACAGTGAAGAGGAAGAAGCAGAAATGATTCTGGTGTGTGTGTGTGTGTGTTGGGAATCAGGGGAGTGGGAGATTCATGGGTAATCCATTCTTGGGGAGTGGGACAATATAGTAATAAGGCTGAACTTTTGACAAAGGTACCATAGCTGATGAATCCAAATGACTATCACTCTTCCACCTAGTCTCCCTTGGAGACTGCACATGTATCCAGTGGCAACATCATCACTTAGAACTTTTTTGAGCTTCTTTTTGCAAACCGCCTTCCAAACTGGTTTACAAGCCACACAGATAAGCTCTCAAACACCAAAGAGAGAAACAGATGGCTGATATCTTGCTTTGATTTGGGGTTTTTCTTACTCAGGAACCCAAATACCCACTTTAAGGAAATCCCTGACTAAAAGGAATCCCGCCAGCAGCTGTGGGCTCACCTGAAATTGCAAACCCTTTTATTCCTGGGGGAAAGTCAAGTCTACTAAATTTGAATTTCAAAAGAAATAGCTGGGTAGAGGGTGAGAAACTATTTTAGGGACCAATATCCCTAGAACTCACTCACGAAAATGCGGAGGTCAGGATTCAGTTACTCATGCTATGATTAGCCATTCATTATTCTTTCTGATTTATCTGTCTTTTAAACATCTTAAGAGTTTTGCTGACATATAATCAACATATCATACAGTTCAGTAGTTTAGATATGTTAAGAGTTGTGTGACTTGTCCTCTCTTTATATGTCCCATTGCATTTAGCTTCTTCAAACCATTTGCTTTGACTGGGACCGGGATGATCTTCGACTGGCAAGGCCCGCAGTTTGAAAGCACCCAGCAGCCACTCCTTGGAGAAAGATGGCCTTTCTACTCCTGTCAATGTGGAAGCGCACAGGGGCAGTTCCGCCCTGACCTAGACGGTCACTCTGAGTTGGCATCTACTCAGTGGCAGTGAGTTCGGTTTTTAAATGCATGTAAGGAATTCCATTATTGTTATGAATCAGCATCGACTTGATAGCAGTGAGGCTGTTTTCGTTCGTAAAGGAGGAATGTATTATAGGGTAAGTGTTGGGCTGCTAGTCAAACAGTTCAAGGCCATGAGTCACTCTATGGGAGAAAGATGAAGCGTTCTGTTCCTATAAAGATGGACAGACTCAGAAACCCTATGTAGAGTGATATGAGTTGGAATCAACTCAATGGTAGTGGGTCATTGTGGTGAATTTTGAGCATTTTTAACAACCATAATTGTAGTCACATTTTGCTTTTGGCCCAGATCATGCTCTCAGAAAAGTATTGTTTTTAGTGCACCTACTTTGTGCCGGATACCATGTTCAGCCCTAGACACTTCCGTTAAGATTCCCATGTTCTAGAAGGGGAGATGAATAGAAAACTGACGATCTGTATGATAAATGGAATCCCAGTGCTGGACAAAAAGCTTTGTAAAGATGACTTTCTGGTTAAATTTGGGAAACACAAACTACTATGTATTCTTCTTGGAGATGCATAGTATATAGCAGCATATCAAAGGCTCTAAAACCAAATCAAACTTACTGCCCTGAAGTCAATTTCTGGTAATACACTTCTGAAAAAACAGCCATTGAAAACCCCATGAGGTACACCTCTACTGTGACACACACAGCCTTGACGTGAGTTGGAATTGACTGGGTGGCGCCTAGTATGCAGGTCTTATACCATCTTTATCTTCTTGATCCTCGATGATTCTGACTTAAATTGAATGGGGTGGGTGTGCCATGGAGAGAATACACTTTTTTAATTTAAATAATAATTTTATTATCATATTCACCTATCATGTACTTCAATAGATAAGTCATATCATAAAGAGTTGCACACTCATCACTACAAGCAGTTGCGGAACATTTTCGTCTTTCCTCTCCCAGCTCTCCATTTACCTCAAACCTCTCCAAATCTCTCTCTCCAATGCCTGCAATATGCCTTTAATTCAGTTACTATCTCTGTAGCCCCATCCATCCTGGATTCTATCTATAGAGTACACATTTTTGGCACGGTGAATGATCAAAATGTATAGACCTCAGGAACTGGCAGATATGCTCACGTTAAGATCAGTAGGCCCACATTCCATTTCACCCAATAACAGAAATCCATTTGGTCAAAGAGTTGAACCTTAACAATCAAGGGTACCCCAGGTTACCCAAACCAAGGTCTTACCTTGCTGGGATCCGCCACATTCACCAAGGTGTCGTAAAGGTTCTCTAGCCTCTCCCAATTCTTGGCACACAGCACTAACCTTGCCCCACCAGCATGGAACAGGCGTGCACACTCTGTGGAAAAGAAAAAAAAATACATGGGGTACTACATGTATGTGTATGGGGCCATGAATGGTGAATCCCTTTCCTTACCGAGTTGAAAATCTTAGTAGTCATTTCATTCAACCTCCTCACAAGCTTTTTTCCTGTTTATTTCCAGCCTCAATTTGGTGGCTTCCTGTTATGAGTAGTTCATACTACAACCCCTTCCATGGCTGGAAGGTTCTGATTATGAGAACATTCTCTTTTACACCAACAGAAAGTAGACCCTGTCCATCTAATCCTCTGGGACCTTGATTCTAAATGTATCTGATTCTAAAGGCATTGGAAAGAGTCACTGTGTCTTTTCAAACCAAATGTCACCTATATTCTAGTTTATTCTATATTTCTTATGTGTCTAATTTTACTCTGAACTGATTCCTGACTCACCTACTTTACCTACCTGTCTACCCTGCTGTCTCATTGTTTCTGACTCATAGTGATCTTAGAGCAGAGATCACAGAGTGATCGCAGTGATCACAGAGCAGAGCTGCTCCACTGGTTTTCGGAGGGAGGCAGCGTTTTCAGTTAGCAGATCATCCTGATCCCTCTGCCCCACCAGGGATCCTGCACCCAACATAATACGTTCAACTGGGCCATGGCTGATAGACAAGACAGTCTTGTATATCAATCACTGTTAGTTTCCATCAAGGCAGCTCCAAATAATGGTTGGATCCCAGGTACAACAAAACAGAATTGTGCTTAGTTCTATGCCAACGTCACAGTGATTAGTGTAATGAAGTCCATTGTTTCAGCCATTGTGTAATGTGAGGACCTTCTGATGCAGTGGTTTATCTTCCAGCACTATCTCACGTGATACTCTGTTGTGTTCCATAGAGTTTCCACCTGCCAGCCACCACACTGACACAGCCTCATAGCTGTGTGGTGGTAACATGAATAATGTCCCAAGAACCTGTGGCCATCCTGTTGATTCTAACACATGACAGCCCCATGCACCAGCTGCCATGTGGGAGAAAGATGAGGCTCTCGATTCCCTTCAAGAGTTACTGTCTTGGAAGCCCACTGCAGCAGTTCTACCTGTCCTGGGGGCTTTCTATGAGTTGGGATGGACTTGATGACAGTGAGGTTTTTGCTTTGGGACATTTTTTCTCCCCACCTCTCCCCCCGCCCCCCGCCCCCAGGAGACGTTGTCTTATGAGGGCTAAGCAGTGTGGTGTGGATGGAAATAAGGGATCAGCTGGACAGGATCGTTGGATGGATTTTGATGAGTGGAGTCAAGAGGTGTGAACTGGCCATGATTGGAGAGAGTGAGAGCTTGGTGCTAGATGATGTGGTTTAAGTCAGATGGGAGCAGGGGTGGGTTCAGGGGGAGGGAAAGAAAGAAGAAAGAGAGTCCAGGGATCTAGAAATGGGAGGCCTCAGAGAGGTCTGAAGACAAGTGTGGAAGGCGTGTGTAAATGAGAGAACTGGAGACAATGGCATGTTGGTTGGTTCTGCTAACTGCGGGAAACCTGAATCCAGAAGCCACGGGGTTAACAATGTCACCTTGAGTTCTTCGCCATCATAAATGGAGCCTTTCTCCACAGCTATTGTTTACTGAGAGAGCAGCTGCCAATAATGGTTTCAGATGGCAAAATCCAATCATGATGTCAATTCCTCTCTAAGCTAATTGAAGCAGCAAATCAACATCCCCATAGATGTGGAAAGTGACAGGAAGAGTTTAGGCTTTATTTGGAGTAACTTACAAGTTTTATTTGAAATCGTAGACATGCCCATAAAACAAAGAACATTCAAAGCAGGGCTGCTACAGTGTGAGGATAGCTACTATATGGATTTAAAATAGTGCCAAGAACAGACTGATAAGAACTTGAAATGTGATCAAGTTATCATGCGGAATCAGTGGGAAAATAACATGCTATTTACAAAGTGATATTTGGGTTACTGGCTAACCCAACTGGAAGGGATTGAAAGCTAGGTGCATTACAAGATATCTTAAATAGTTGAATGTAGATGTAGAACCATAAAAGAACTAAAAGGAAATCGAAATGACTATAAATTCTGTGTTGGGGAAGATCTCAGCATGAGACTAAAAGAAAAAATTGTAATGAAATGATTTATAATTTTTTTTTGAAATGATTTATAATTTTATCATTAAGAAACTGCCTTTTAAGTAAGTAAATAAAGTTGAAGATAAACGAGGAACATATCTATATTTTACATGTCAGAAAACACACACACACACACACAACCAAAGCAACATGGTGGCCCGTGTGTATCAGAGTAGAATGCTGCTCCCTAGGGATTTCAGTGACAGGCTCTTCTAAATGGAATTTCCAAGTCTTTCTTCTGAGGCACTTAGGTGGATCTGCTATGTTAGCTGCTATGTTCATTAATTGTTTGCAGAATTCAGTTCCTCCAGCTTTCAGAAGAGCTTTCATTTATTTGACACACAAAGAATTCTTACTAATCAATATGAAAAAAAGAAGAGAAAAGAAATTGCAGAGAAAAGTCGGGAAAGAAATTGATTATGGACATGAGTAAACAATTCCTAAGAGAAGCACAAAGATCTGGAATGCAGAAGATAAGAGTTAAAGGCTAATAAAATGCAAATTAGAAAGTTGAAATCAAAGAATTAAAAGGCAAGCTTGCTGTCGATTCTTTTATGACAGGGGTGGGGAACATCTAAACCAGGGGTTCTCAACCTTCCTGATGTCTCAACCCTTTAATACCTCATGTTGTGATGATCCAGTAACCATAAATTTATTTTTGTCACTACTTCTTAACTGCAATTTTCCTCTTGTTATGAATTTTAATGTAAACACGTGATATGCAGGATGTATTTTCATAGTTATAAATTGAACATAATTAAAGCATAGTGATTAATCACAAAACAATATATAATTAAATATTGGGAACTATTTCTGTGCTTTCTGATGGTCTTAGGCAACCCCTGTGAAAGGGTCATTTGACTCCCAAAGGGATTGGAACCCGCTGTATATCAAAAACCAAAGCCAAGTTCATAGCCATCAAGTCAACAGCAACTCATAAGCAACCCTATAGGCTAGTGTAGAACTGCTGATGTGAGTTTTCAAGCCTGTAACTCTTTTCAGGGGTAGAAAGTCCCAACTTTCTCCTTCAGAGTCACTGGTGGTTTCGAATGCCTGATCTTTCTGATGACAACCCACTGATGACCACTATACCACCTGAGAAATCATCAATACCAGCCAGTGGTTCCAGCCATCACATTCAGGGTAAGTTAATGAAATGCTTGATCAGGATGGTCCTCCCATGAGGTTATAAATGCCCAAATAGTCCTTGGCAGAAAAAAGGTTTCCACCCCTGCTTTCAGCAATCAAAGAATGAAAGACAAAAGCAGTAATAACTTGGTCTCAACAGGATTAAGAGAAAAGGACTGGTCATACACTATTGCTAGATGGTGGCTGTGTAAATCCCCAGTCTTTCTGAAGAATTGGAGAACATCCTTAAAACTGTGTGAGGGTTTTGACCCAATGGCTTCATTGATGGCATTTATTCTAAGCAGGTAGTGAACAATGACTTCATAGAAATAGTTATATTATTGCCTAACTGAATACAATTCATAACAGTGAAAAGTTGGAAATTGCTGCAAATGTCCACTCTAATATGAAATGGGCTAAGGATACAGTCTATAGATGGAATACGTCAAAGCCCTTCAAATTTTGGAGGGATCAAAATGGATGGTTTGAAACAAAATGTGTATAAAGTGTTGAATGGAGGCCTGATGACCTGCTCTGGAAAGCCATCAATAAACAGCAAATAAAAAAATCAAAACATCAAAGGGTTTACTGACATGGAAGAAGTTCATGAGATGGTAAGTTTTAAAAAGAAAGATTCAAAACAGTGTGTCCAGTGCAATGACCTAACACTTGACTTTGTGTTATGAGCTGGTACTCACACAGACAGATAAGGTCTTGACTTCAGACCCAAAGGCCTGTCCTTGACAAATTCCCCACTGCTGAGCAAGGGTTTTATCAATGTCTACTTAAGACAGCGGTTCTCAATCATCCTCATGTTATGACCCTTCCATACACTTCCTCAAGTTGTGATGAACCCCCAACCATAAAGTTATTTTCATTTCTACTTCATAACTGTAACTTTGCTACTGTTATGAATCATAATGTAAATATCTGAAATGCAGGGTATATTTTCATTGTTACAAATTGAACATCATTAAAGCATATTGATGAATCACAAAACAGTATGTAATTATACATTGTGAAATATTTGTTTTCTAATGACAAATAAATGAAATTTTGTCTTGATGTTTGGTGTAGCATGGGTAACAGTCTTCCTGTATGTGGTAACAGTAATACCCGTTTGTGGGCATATCTGCATGTGGGCAAACCTCCCCCTGGAGACAATAGAGGAGCGGTGTCTTGGTTCCTACAAACATCAGGAATATGTGTTTTCTGATGTTCTTAAGTGACCCCTGTGGAAGGGTCCTTCAACCCCCAAAGGGGTGGTGACCCACAGGTTGAGAACCGCTGGCCTAAGCTGTTTCTTCAGCTTATGGTGATGGTCATGTAGCCATGTACTTGTATTTGCAAGCTGAGCATTGGGGTTGCCGAGGGAACCTCTGACCTGGAACCAGACCATGTGTCTCCCCTCCAGCTTCAGTAAAACAGAGAGCCTGGAGTGTTCCCTCCACTCACTGTGCTTCCTCTCTTCTCCCCCCTGACAACCATCCCACAGGGATCAAGGAAACCGGACCCCAGGTATGTCTTCATTATCTCCAGACAAATGAGTTCCAAGTGCCCATTACCTTGGAACAATTAGACCCATGCCACCACTCTCCAGAAGCCTTGGTGGTGTAGTGCTACATGTTGGGTTGCTAACTACAAGGTCAGTGGTTTGAAACCACCAACCATTCCTTGGGGGAAAGATGGGACTTTCTAGTTCTGTAAAGAGTTACAGGCTCAGAAACTCACAGGGGCAGTTCCACCTTTTCTACAAAGTTGTTATGGTCCGAAATTGATTTGACAGCAGTGGGTTTGGTTTTGATTGGCTTCACCATTCCCCAGTGGGTCATTTCTGTGGAACCAGCACACAAATATGCCCCAGTATTCTCCTTTTTCTTTCTCTATCAACTCAGCATTCATCTGTGTCCAGCATATTGCTACAAGGCCTTTACTCTCTCTCTGAACAAGCATCAGTTCTTAATTTTATTTCACCAAGTTGAAGATTCTTTCTGATTTCAGAGGGTGAATCTGAAGAACAGTGGCCTGTATGGGTATTGTAAGGGGCCATTGACCTTGTGGTAGTTACATAATAATAGAGTGTATGGAGTGTAGTCTAGGTTATCAATCAGGTCCCAGACTGATGATGTCTCCTTGTGGGTGTGGTCTTCTCATAAGGAGGGTCCAGGGGAACCCTCCTGTCCTGCCCCTCCTCTCTGCCTTCACCTTCCTGTTGAAGAGCCATGCTGAGAGCTGTCAAATAACTGTGATGTCACCACTGCCCAAACTCCACCATCACGAGCTTGTGTCCAGAGGACCAAATGCAGGGAAGTCTGAGCTTGTGATGCATTCATACATGAAAGGAGCCACAGGACTAAGAGGCCAAGCCCCAAGCACAGTCCAAAGGGAAGGGACACTTAAGGGGACAGGGAAGTCTTCATGGGAAAGACTATATTCGAACCCAAACCTCCGAACTTTGTTGAATGAGTTCATACTCATAATGACCCCATGTGTTACACAGTAGAATTGTTTCAGAGGCTTTTCTTGCCTGTGAACTTGATGGAAAAAGATCTCCAGGCCTTCTTTCTACTGGGGTGGTTGGACTGCCAACAATGCGACTATTGTAAACAAAGAAACTGTTTACACTACCTGGTGTCTATTGAAGATTGCATTGAGGATTATGTGCTGACAGTTTGGCTGATGCTAGTGCATATTATTCTATTTTATCAATGATGTGACTCTGGATGGCTGTAGGTGTGCATCTCTTTCAAGGCGACCACCATCCCCTCTGTCTTGTGCCTTGTCTGAGTGGCAAATGTGTGTATCCTGATTTTCCCTGCAGACATTTAAGTTTGTGTCCCTGCTTCCTTTTGAGTACTGATTCTAATGGTAATGTATGTCCTCTTTTGGGAATTTCTTCTGGGATCCATTTAGGGGAGCCACAGATAACTTAATAGATATCCTTATACTTTGTTTTTGATGTGAAAGGCTAACCCAAGTTGATCACCCACTGAAAGTCAACCTATCCTCAAAGCATGCAGTTTGGTTCCTGTTGGAAATGTCTCCAATTGTGAGCTTCAGACACTGAGCAAATTCCCAGATAGGTTATAAATGTTTACACAAGGGTATTATCATGAAGGAAGGGTGCAGTCTCCCGCAAGGGACTCAATAGAGAGGATTATGTTTAGTGGGTGAAGGGAGATGTCGGACAGTGTAAGACAAGACAAAATAACAATAATTTATAAAGTATCAAGGGTTCATGAGGGAGGGAGTGGGGAGGGGCAAAAATGAGGAGCTGATACCAAGGGCTCAAGTGGAAAGCAAATGTTTTGAGAATGATGAGAGCAATAAGTGTAAAAATGTGCTTGGAAAAAAAAGATATATTCTATGATGACAACAAATGTACAAATGTGTTTAACACAATAGATGTATGTATGGATTGTGGTGAGAACTGTACAAACCCCAATAAAATTATTTTAGAAAGGATTATGCTTACCCCATGCCCAAGAAATAACAGACTCACTAAGTGCTTGTTGAATGATCTAATGATATATATTTGACTAACAACAACAAATGTTGACCCCAAAGTATATAACACAAGGGATTGCATTACTATTGTTTGGAATAAAAAAGTCAAAGTATCACACACTTAAGCCTATTTACTATCCCCCATCCAGCAGATTTGCCTTGGTCAGGTCATTATGATAAGGACATTACAGCTAGCAAAGAATGGGGAGATCCTTACTGGGATGTGTTGGCATAATATCCTTAACAATGAACTCAAACATACCAATGATTGTGAAGATGGGACAGAACCAGGCAACACTTTGTTCTATTCTACTTAAGGTCCCCATGAGTGGAGCCAACACCATGGCAATTACTAGCTAGCTAGCTACTTTGCTTCAAATGCATCTCAAATGCTATCAGTGGAAGGGCTCTTGGAGACAATCTAACTTAGGTGGTGCAAACACAAATGTCCTCACAGCCAGAAGGTTATATGGTGGGAGTGTAATAGGCACTATGGAGTCAGTCATATGCGACACAGTTGGGAATCGTATGGGGTATGGCATGCTGGAGTGTACGTATTCTACCTAAAATTATGCATCATCATCGTTACTAACGCTGGATGGTGCCTGTGACAAACCCATTCAATGCCAAACTCACTCCCATCATGTCAATTCCAACTCACAGTGACCCACCGGGTAGAAGTGCTCCTGTGGACTTCTGAGACGGGAATTCTTTATGGGAGTTAAAATCCCTGTCTTTCCCTTGCAGAGCAGCTGGTGGTTTCAAACTGCTGACCTTGCAGTCAGCAGCCCAATGTAATTCATTTGCTTTGGGCAACAGCAGTCTGCATTAGAGGCTACTATTATCTTTGCATTACCAATGAGAGGACTGAGATAGAAAAGTGACATGCCCAAATCACCCAATTAGTGAATGCTAGACCGAATACTTACACCCAGATCTCCAGTCTAAGTCTGAATGGGATGCTGCCCCAGAGGAGGGTCCTGCACATCCAAATGTCTGAAAATTCCATGGAGGCAAAGGAATTCACATCTGCCGGCCAGATTTCAATCCCTGGGCTGTGTGTCGGCAACCCCAGTGAGCCTGGTCACTGCATGCATCAGGCTAGGCAAGAGCCAGCTCCCAAAGAAACAGGCACTGGCGCCCCTGTCCACCAGGCTTGCCCCAAACATCACCCTCCCACCGTCTGCTCCCCCAGAGCAAGTGCTAGCTTACCCTTGCCCAGTCCTGAGATGGCATCGGTAATGACCACCACTTTGTTCTGCACGGCAGACTTGGACCACAGCCGAGATACTTCTTGGTAGATGAAGAGGAGACCACTGAGCCCCAGGAGCAGGAGGGGCAGCATCAGCACTGCCATGACCCCCATCTTGTGCTGGGGGAGAAAGGGGAAGAAGAACTGGTGAGGCTGGAAGATTCAGAAGTCCACACCTGGGACGAGTGAGGCCCGGGTGGCCAGGGCTCATTCACTCTGCTCTGTCCTTGTGAGCTTTCCGAGGGTGGGTTCTGAGTGGAACAACCTGGGCTAATCTCCAACTCACCCAATGCATAGGAAATTACTCACAGTATCTCCAGAGAAGCAGCACTGAATCCAGGAAGGCCAGCCCTCCCCCAAGGTTAAGTCTCCATGTAATTAAAACAGGTCTGTATGTTTGGAAGGATATCCACGTGTTAAGGCCACTCACTCGGGTCCTAAGTGACTATTTATAACCCTCCATTGCTCTAAAAGGCTTTGCAGAGTAAATATAGAGCTCTGTCTGACATGCAGGAACACATGCTGGCCAGCTCTGGTTACCATGGTCTTGCCAGGACTTTTAAAGCTCCCGGGACTTGCCTGGTGATTAGCGGTTTTCTCCATATTCAGGACTGAGGTATGGGAATCAGGGTCCAGGATTGTCAGTATAACCATCTCAGCCCCCTTGCTTCCTGAAAACACAGAGGTCAGGTGACTTCCAGGTAGCTCAGACAAGTCGCCTTCCTGATTGCGTATGAAAGCATTGAAAAGTTGCAATGTGAAATGGGGTCTAGAATAGAAAGAACAAATGGTATGTGACATGGAAAACTGAAAAGAGTGGGGTTTTTTGTTTGTTTGCTTGGCTTTATTAGCCAAATATTTCACCTCTCACAGCCATAGTTGGGATCCCTGGGGTGGCCCAAGTGGCTACTTGACTGTGAACTGGAAAGTGGGTGATTCAAACTCACCTAGAGATGCTTCGGAGAAAGAGCTGGCAATCCAGTTCTGAAAGGCCACTGCCAGAGAACGCTGTGGAGTGCAGTTCTACATTCCAACACATGGGGGCCTCACTGCGCGTTGGGTGTGGGCCTTTGGATTGGGCCCTAGAAATGAGCCTAATAATAGTTTGATCTTGCAGGGAGGACTCAAATAAGACACTACATAGCACTAACCTAGCACTGACAAGAAGATGACCAAAAGACCAGACTCCAGATGGATGAGTCCATCTCCACTCTCACAGCAACTCCCGTAGGATGGGTAGTCCTGCCCCTGGGGGTTTCCAAGTCTCTAAGTAAAGAGTTCTTATCTCACCACACCCTTCTAACATTTGTTATTCATAATGTTCTTTCTTTTTTTTAATGGACTACCATTATGGGACGTAGGTGGTGTCCCATGGCTATTTTGACTTGCATTTCCCAGATGATTAATGACCGGGAGGATTTCTACAAGCTTCATTAACCATTTGAATGCCATCCTTTATGAATCGTCTGTTCAGGTACTTTGCTCACCTTCTCAGAGGGTGATAAATTCCCCCCCCCCTTTTTTTTTAAACTTTTTTGGGCATCACTGCCCTCTGGTGGGAGTAGGAGGCGCAGCCTTGCTCCTGGAGAGCTGCTGCTGGATTTAAACCGCCAACCCAGTGGGCCTCAGTCCCACACGCAACTACTATACCATGGGGGCTCAGCCCTTTTCCCCTTGTTTTAAGTTTGTAAAATTCTGTAGATTTTAGTAACTGGTTTTCTGTCTGATATATCGCTACTCAATATTTTTTCCCAGTCCGTAGGCTCTCTTTTTATTCTAAAATAAAAATCATTTTATTTGGGATTCATGCAACTCTTATCAATGTCAATACATACATCAATTGTATGTATGTATGTTATGATTTTTAGTTTTTATTTTTAATGAAGCCTTTCGATGAACACAGTGTTTTATTTTTAATAGGTCCCATTCATCTATTTTATTATCCTTTGCTAATTCTGATAGCCTGTGTATTCCCTGCACTAGGACCCCTAGCTTTGTCCCAGTTTTCTCATTGATAATTCTGATAGCTTTTGTTTTACAGTTAAGTCATTGATCCACCTTGAGTTTATTTTTGTGTATGGGGTGAGATATGGGCCTTGCTCATTCTTATGATAATGGATATCCAGAATTCCCACCACCATTTATTGAGGAGATCATCTGCTTCCCATTTAATGCTTTGTGGCCTCATCAAAAAATCAGTTGTCTGTGTGCAAATGTTTTTACTTCTGAGTTTTCTGTTCTGATCCATTGGTATGAGTATCTGGCATTCTATCAGCACTAGCCTGTTTTGACCACTGTGGCTGTGTAGTAGGCTTTGAAGTCAGGTAGTGTGAGACCACCTTCTTTGTTCTTTGTGAAGAGTTGTTTACCTATCCTGAGCTTCTTCCCTTTCCATATGAAGTTGATAATCGGTTTTTCCATTTCTATGAAGAATGATGCCAAAATTTGGATTGGAATTACATTGAATTTGTATATTGCTTTAAGCAGCATTGACATTTTCACAATATTTAGCCTTCCAATTCACGAACATGGAATATTGTCCCATTTGTGTAGATCCCTTTGGGTTTCTTGCAGTAATGTGCTGTAATTTTCTTTGTACAGGTCTTTTGAAGAGGGGGAGGTTTCTTCTTAGGTATTTCAGCTTGTGCGTGGCTATTGTGAATGATTCTGTTTCCTTGATAACTTTTTCTGTATTCCCATCACAGGTATATAGGAATCGAATTGATTTCTGCTTGGCAATTTTGTATCCTGCTACTCTGCTAAACTCCCCCATTGTTTCCTGCAATCTTTTGTGGGCCCCGTATAAAATCATGTCATCTGCAAATGTTCAAAGTTTCACCACTTCTTTACCCAATTGTTCGCCCTTGGTATCTTGCTGTCGTCTTATGGTACTGGTTAGGACTTCCAGCAAACTGCTGAATAGAAATGGGAATAAGGGGCATCCTTGTTGAGTTCCTTTGTTCAGTGGTAATGTTCTCAGCCTTTCTCCGTTGTGTGTTACACTGGCTATTGCTTTTTTAAAAAATTTTGACTTTTATTGTATTGAGGATTGTCCCAACCCTATTTTCTTGAGAGTTTTGATTAGGAATGAGTGTCGGATGTATCAAATGCCTTTTCTGCATCAACTGATCTGATTATATGGTTCTTGTCCTTTTTCTTGTTGATGTGATATATTATGCATCTCTGGTATGAATCCCACATGATCATTGTTAGATTCTACTGGCCAGGATTGTTTTGCATCTATGTTCATGAGAAATATCAGACTGTAATTTTCTATCTTGTGAGGTCTTTGCCTGGTTTTGATATTAGGGTTAAACTGGTGTGTAGTCCAGGTAGACTAGAGAAACAAATTCATAAACATACATATGTATACAAGGGAGAGGTTTATACTCAAGAGGAACGGAATATTGAGAAAGCATTCCACCCAGTCCAGTCTAAGTCCTTAAGTCCGACATTAACTCATATGTCCGATACCAATCCATTAGTCCTCTTCAGACTCATGAAGTACATGCAATGATGCCAGGATAATCACAGGCTAGTGGATGCAGAGTCTTGTGTATCCAGTGGCGGTAGAAGCATCTCAGCGCTGGCAAGGGTCTCCCTGTGGCCTCCCAAGCATCTCAGCACTGGCAGGAGTTTCCACGTGGCTTCTCCATCCCCAGATGTCTGGTTCCACCAGGGTAAGCCCATGTGGCTTCTCCTCCAGCTCCTCCAGAACTTAGAGTCTATCAGCATGTTTCCATGTTGTCTTGTCAGTAGAGCATCTCCCAGGGACTGAGTCCATAGTTTCTCACTTTCTCAAGGGAAAAAATTGTGAGCTCTCCCAGAATTCTCAGAGAAAGTCAAGCCCACACAGAGGTCTTATTGGCTATCTCCAGATTGACAGGCTAGACTTCACTTCCAATCATGAAATTGGCACAAGTACATGACTGCCACAGTTGACTTCATAGAATGAATTTGGAGATTTGTGGTCCTTTTTCATTTTCTGGAAAAGTTTGTGTAGGATTGGTATCAGCTCTTTTCTTTCTTTTTTAAAATCATTTTCTTGGGGGCTCATACAACTCTTATCACAATCCATCCATCCATTATATGCCAAGCAAATTTGTACATTTGTTGCCATCATCATTCTCAAAGCATTTGCTTTCTATTTAAGCCCTTAGTATTAGCTCCTCATTTTGTCCACTCTCTTCCTGCTCTCCACTCCCTCATGCAACCTTGATGCTTTATAAATTATTATTACTTTGCCATATCTTACACTGTCTGATGTCTCCCTTCACCCACTTCCCCATTGTCCATACCCCGGGGAGGAGGTTATATGTACAACCTTTTAATCAGTTCCCCTTTTCTACCCCACCTTCCTTCCACCCTCCCAGTGTTACCACTCTCACCACTGGTCCCGAAGGCATCATCTGCACTGGACTCCCTATGTTTCCAGTTCCTATCTGTAAAAGTGTATATCCTCTGGTCTAGATAGATTTTTAAGGCAGACTTGGGATCATGATAGTGGGGGGTGGGGAAGGATGCATTGAAGAACTAAAGGGAAGTTGTGTGTTTCATCATTGTTACACTGCACCCTGACTGACTTGTCTCCTCCCCACAACTCTTCTGTAGGCGGATGAACTGCTACCTACAAATGGCTTTGAGTCTCCAATCTGTACTTCCCCTCATTTACAGTGATAATAATTTTTAGTTCTTTGAATACTGATGCCTAGTCCCTTTAACACCTTAAGATCACAAAGTCTGATACTTCTTCCATGTGGGCTTTGTTGCTTCTGAGCTAGATGACCCCTTGTTTACATTCAAGCCTTTAAGCCCAGATGCTGTATCTTTTTGAAAGCCAGACACCATCAACTTTCTTCACCACATTTTCTTATGCACACATTTGTCTTCAGCAATCATATTAGAATGGTGAGCACACAATTATATGATTTTTTTGTTCTTTGATGCCTGATAACTGATGCCTTTTACCCGTCGTGGTCACACAGGCTGGGGTGCTTCTTCCCTGTGGGACTTGTTGAAGAAATACTTGAGTGAAGGCCCATTATCCATCTGTTGCCTTAATATTAACCCTGTAAGTATATGCACGTAGATCTATTTCCCCATTATTATATATAAATATATGTACCTATGTACATATCTATATTTAGACCTCTATAAATGCCCTTTGCTTCCTATTTCTTTCCTCTATTTTCTTTTGTCTTACCATTATGCTCAGCCTTCATTTGGGCTTCAGTTATTTTTCTCAGTCACATTACCCTTGATCAATTCCTACCAGGCCTCTCACACCCTCTTTGCCAGTGATTTGGATCACTTGTTATTCTGGGGGAACATGGAAAAAGGGGAGGTCGGGGAAAGAAGGTGGGAATAGGGACAAGGGAACAACAAGTGATCCAAAACTCTTATCACTATCCATATATACATCCATTGTTTCAAGCACATTTGTTGCCATTATCAGTCTCAAATAGTTTCTTTCTACTTGGGCCTTTGGTATCAGATCCTCATTTCCCCCTTCTTTCCCCACTCTCCCTCTCTCCTGAACCTAGATAACTTATAAATTATTATTTTTCATGTCTTGCACTGTCCAATGTCTCCATTTTGAGTTTCTTAATGACCTTATCTATTTCTTCTTTTGTTATGGATCTGTTCAAGTTCTTAACATCCATATACATTAATTCGGAGAGTGATTTTCCACGTATTTTTTCATGTCCTCCAAGTCACTGAATTTTTGGGGATACAGTCTTTCAGAGCACTTTGGTTTTTTTTGTTTGGGGGGGCATCACTGCCTCTGGTGGTCGTGGGCACTACCCAGTGCTGCTCCTGAGAGCCACTGCTGGATTTGAAACGCCAAGCCCGCGGGCCGCAGTCCCGCACTCAGCCACTTACGCCACCGGGGCTCAGCCCTCATAACACTTTGCTATTAATTCTTTTATTTCACTAAGGTCTGTGTGACTTCCCTGTCTCATCTCTAATTCCAGATACTGACGTTGGCTCCTTCTTTCCCTTTGTTAAACTTACTAGCAGTTTGCCGATTTTGTTGCTCTTTCAAAGAACCAACTTATTGCTTTCTTGATTTTTTTCCACTTTTCTTCTGTTTTCCAGTTCATTTATTTCTGCTCTAATTTTATGTTTTCTTTTGCTGTTGGAAGGATTATGCTGTTGACTCTGTTTTAACTATGGGAGGTGCTGTGCTAAGGTGCTGATCATAATCCTCTCCTTTTTAAATGTGTGAATTTATTGCAATAAAGTGACTTCTGATAGCTGTCTTTGCTATGTCTCATAGGTTTGGGTATATTGTGCTGTCAGTCTCATTGATTTCTAGGAACTTCCTAACTTCCTCTATAATTGGGGATATTAGGGCTGAGCCCCGGTGGCGTAGTGGTTGTGCGCGGGACTGCGGCCCACTGGGACAGAGTGGGGCTGGGCCTCCCACTCCCACCACCGGAGAGCAGTGACGCCCCCCCCCCCCAAAAATGGGGCTATTAACCATTCTGTTTTGAGAACTGTGTTATTGAGCCTCCAAGTGTTCCTCTTTGTGCTTTTGTTATTTCTGTTGTTGATTTCCAGCTTCATGGCACTGTGATCACAGAAGATAGTGTGGTAGTCACATAATTTCATGCCAACTTGATGAATAATTGTAGGGGTGGAGTCTCACTTGTCAATCAGGGTAGAGCCTACTGAAGCCTCCTTGTCGGCCTTCTCATTCTGGGAACTTCCTCTCTTTCTGCTTGGATTTGGGTCACACTCTCTCTCTGCTTTACCTTCCTGTGGAGGAAGTTCCAAAAGTTTCTTCCGCATCTGCATGCTCTCTTTTTACTCTTTAGATGAAACGTTTTGATAAGTTCATTTCATGCTCAGGTGGTCCCCGTCATCTGTTTGTCTTCTGCTGTTTGTGTTTTCAGTTATGTTTGATGGTACATTTGTGCCAGGTACCAGGATCCCTAGTATGGCCCTATTTCTTTCATTGATGATCCTTAAAATTTTAGATTTTACATCGAGGTTTTTGATCCATCCTGAGTTCATCTTTGTATACCATGAGAGATACAAGTCGTTTCATTTTTCTGCAAATGCGTTTCCAGTTTTGTCATCTCTATTTGGTAGAGTATTTCTCCATATATAAAGAGTTTCAGTGACATTTTTCTTCAAATGTAAGCTTCACATTTTGTTTGTTCATGACCACTTGGGTCATTTCTACCTCTTGGCTCTTGTGAACCAGGAGCAGATTTTGACCTGAGCTGTGGTGACAGATGGCTATCTGTTCCACCCGGTGTCCAACTGATTGCTGGCTCCTTTCCCCAGCCCCATCTGCAGCAGCCTTTGTTGCCAGCTTATGTGGCTGGCAAGAGAGCCCACAAGACTCCAAGTCATTCTTTTCTTTCTTGGCAACTTCAGTGAGAATCTTCACAGTTGTTTGTTTTGTCCCAAGAGAGAACTCAGCAAGTGTCTTTTGGGAGATTTCCTTCCCTCTAGGATCAGACTGAGACATGCTGTCCTGTCAGTCACACAGCATCCGCCATGGAGATGACCACATACATAGCACATACAGTAAAGGGGAGAGGTCCGTTGTGTGGAGTCCTGCTGTATGTGAGGAAACCACCCAGAGGGTCCCTGCGTACTTTCTCTGGGGTGGCTTATCCTGGTAGAAATCGAATTAAAATCTCTTCAAATAGACTTGGAGCAAGAAAACAAAATACCATGAGATCAATCTTTGTTAGACAGGAACTTCACTTGAACCCCCAAAATGAAGTTAATTTATTCTTTGATCATTCAATTTATAATGTGAAAATATGTATCTTGACAGGTTAACATAAATAAATTGACATCTTTCCTAACTATATACAATTTTTAAATGATTCTGAGCTAAGACCTATTAATATTATTATAACTTGGTGGCCCCTTTTATGTCCCCTCAAACAAAAGCTATGCATCTAGTATAGCTTGTACTATGTTCCCTAAAACTTTATGAAGGAGGTATTCAAAACTTCATGAGAATAAATAGGATTAAGGGAAAATGGAGTTTTTCCACAAAATTTTTGAGCCCTCTTTGTAATGTTATAGTGTTAAGCCATGGTATCTATAAATATGACCTTGTTTGGATATAAGAATATGTTAGGCTGGGTTATCTAGGGAATCAAAACCAGTGATACACACAAACACAAATTTTTGGGGGGTAACCCCCAAAAAATCCACCAGAATTGTGCTGGGCAGAGTGGGCCTTTTGTAGTATGCATTTTTTTGTTGTTGTTGTTGTTTTGGGGGGGCCATCATTGCCCTCTGGTGGTCATGGGAGCTACCCAGCCTTGCTGCTGCTAGATTTGAACTGGCAAGCCAGTGGGCCACAGTCCCACACTCAACCACTACGCCACCAGGGCTCAGCCCCTTGTAGTATGCATTTTCATTGAAAAACTAATTTTGAATTAGTGTATTCCGTGGCATCACCTGGAAAGGTTCTTTCTGGTCACAGTGAATTTTGGGGTAACTTTTATTTGAACCTTGTTTTTTGTGACAGACAATTTAAGACAATAGCATGCAACTGTGAAATTTTGTTTCCTGCTCAGGAAAAATGCTACAGAAACTATTGTGATGTTGACCTCAGTTTACAAAGACAGTGCTATCGGAAAAACTCAAGCTTACAAGTGACTTTCTCATTTAAAAAAAAGGTGAAATGTCAATCGATGACAAATCTCATTCTGGATGTCTGTCAACTTTCCAAATGGATGGAAATATCAACTTGTAATGCATTTGAAGTCCGTCCCAGCAAGTCAGATTATTAATCAAGCTTTGTGTCAGCATGTCGTGCTGGCAAAACCAGTCCTTGGTCTTCCACAAATCAGGCCTTTTTTGTCACACACTGTTACCCAGCATTTTCAGAACCTCAGTGTACCAATTTGGGGCATGCCTCTCTTGCCCCACACTCCTGACTCCCCTGACCTCACTCTATGCAACTTCTTTTTATTTCCACAAATAAAGAGGGACATGAAAGGACAGTGATTTAAAGACATAGGTGAGGGGAAGGAAAAATGAGGGAGGTATTGTCAGCCATCCAAACAGAGGAGTTTGAAAAAGGTTTCCATGAATGGAATCACAGATTTGACAAATGTATTAAGTGTAATGAAGAGTACTTTGAAGATGATTATATTGTTCTGTAAAAAACAAAACAAAACAAACATTAAATATGTAGTTTTGACCCAAAAAATTCCAGTTGCTTTGGGGTACCCCCTTACATACGAGAAATTTATATCAAGAAAATGACTCACACAATTGTAGAAGTGGGTAAGTTCAATCTGCTGCAAGCCTGTGGGGCAGATGGTAAGGTGGAGGTTACTCCGGACTCACATATCCTGAATTCATGAATCAAGAAGAGAAAAGAGAAAGCAGGAAGACTACAGACTGATGTGTGCAGAGACGGTTGAAGTCAAGGTCAGCGAGTCAGTCTTGTGGCTACAGTCCCACGAATCCAAGGTTGGCAGGTCTGATGGCAGACTGCTGATGACTCTCAGGGTTGATAGGAAATATGGTGGACATTGGCTCAAGTTCAAAGAACCAGAGGTCAATGGACCAAATGCAGGATCCATGTACATCCAGAAGTAAACTAGCTTCCCTGTGCCATCACCTTATACTGGAAGTAGGCCACACCCCCAAGAACCTTCCTTCCAATTGCATCAGGGCTGTGCACCCCACCCTAATCTTCCCAAAATTGATTTTCTCCTTACATTGCACTCATCATGGGGCAGATTGTGCTAAGTTAGATTACATCAAAGGAGATTCCTGCCCAACCACTGAGCCAAGTGGACACAAAGCGTAACTGTCTCAAGGACATTGAAGATGTCCAGATCAGTTAAGTTCACATAAGATCATACTGGAGCCGAGTGGTGTCCTTATAAAATAGGAGAAGAGACACACAAAGAAGGAAACAGAAGGAAAAAGGCTACGTGACATGAAACGGCAAGACAAGGAATGCCAATGGCTCCGGTTGTCCCCAGAAATTAGGAGAAAGGCATGGAAGAGAATATCACTAGAAACCTCAGAACCAGCAGAACCAGTGCCCTGAAGTTGGACTTGCAGCCTCCAGAACTGTGTCTGAGACAATAAATCTCTGTCTTTGAAAGTCACCCCATTTTCGATGCTCTGTTATGGCAGCTCCTAGGAAGCGGAGACAGTGTCCACCAACCTACGGTCTCAAGAATTACTTCACTTAGAATGAAGGTAAATGCATGCATCCTGTCCGTTTTGCAAAACCACTTTTCTTGAGAGTTAATACAGGTATTGCAGCATTACATAGTTGTGTCACATCAAGCAGTATTGCACAATGCTACCATGATGAGTTTCAAGAAATTCTTTTCTTTCTTGAACTCCTGGACATCAGTTCCTCCACCACCACTGTGCCCTCCAGAAACCCTTGCTCTGTTTGCCGTCTCTATAGCTTTATCAATCCTGGGTTTCATATACTGAAAAACAGAAAAGCATATAACAAAAATTCAAGAGAGTGACTCCAATGACTTAAGACATTTGAGACAAATCCCAATATGAACAAACACAAAACAAGACAATAGAGAAAAGGTTGAAAACCACATCAGGTCTAACATGCATCCGAGGGGGATCAGTTGACAGGGTTTTAACCATTCAAGGCAGGTTTATCATTGTGATCTCCTATACTCATCTCTCCAGTGCACTCTATTTGGTTACCTTTCCTCCCATCCCTCTATTATTGATAAAGGGCATGCATTCTTATAACTGAATACTTTAGGAAGTATGTCGTTAAGTCACTGCCTCACGCAGGACTTTTGTAGTTGGCCATGCTTATTTTTAAACATATAAGGGCTGGGCAAGTTCATTTAAGCAGGGCAACACAAACATTTGTTCCACTTGACTGTGATAACATATTATCTCATTGGATTGTGTTTTCATTTTGTTCTGTTATATGACTGTCCTTCCAAAAATGACAGTTTGCTCTAAGAGAAGTTAGAAGAATTCAAAAGGGAGGAAATGACCCTGCTTTTAAAGTTAAAATGAACACAAAACATTTTTAAATGTTCTATCTTCTTTATTAAAATTTAATAAGTCTGAGACTAGCTATACGTACTTTGTATTGTGTGCCAAGTAGGAAAAAAACTAACACATTTTGTGTGCTTTATAGTTGAAGCTTTGCTCTTCCTTCTTGTCTGCATTGCTTTCCCTTGATTTGTTCTGTGTGACTCTTGTTAAATCCACTGTCAAGAAGTCTGATAGGCTTGAACCCAACGCACCATGACAGGAATATATCATACCAGCAAGCACCAGGGAACCAACAGAAAGGTGCATGGCCAGCCCAATTCCAACTCTGTGGATACCTCCTCCCCTCAGAAGAAGACAGCACTGGGGCTGTAGCTTTGGGAGAGGGGCGTGTCAGAATAGAGCACATGGAGAAATACAAAGGGTTGGAGAGGGAGTAGAGGACATCGTGGCCCACCAAGGACGATGTTCCTGCTCAGAGCAGACAATGGACAGGAGGACCATAGGACCGGCCCCACCACAAGACATGGCATCCCTGACTGAGTCATGGTACCATGGGGGACAGCACTGGAGACACAGTGCGGGAATAGTGCATGTCTCGTCCCATCACCCGGGGGCGAGGCACTGAGGGCATGCAGCAGAGCAGCAGAGGGATGAAACCCTGGGGAATACCAAACACAGACTTGGGAGACAGTCTGGCACCCCATCAGACTCAACTGGAAAACACTAGTAAAGGCCAACAAATACACCTTGAACTATTTATGGATTTTTCCATTTTTGTCAGTAGCTTTCTTTTTGTTATTGTTATTTTGTTCTTGCTTTCTGCTATTGTTGCTGTTGTTTTCTTGGTTTTGACTTCCTTTGTTGTTTTGTTTGGCTTTGCCTGGTTTTTGCACTTATTAGTGTATCTGCATGTCTATCTAGATAAGATAGACAGGATAAATAATTGAGATATAAAAAGAATGGGGCCAATGATTCTGGGGAATTTGGGAGAAGGGGGAGTAGGAGAAAGGAAGGGAAGTGGAGACAAGAGAACAACAAGTGAACTAAAATCAATGGAAGGAAGGTCGTAGGATGCCTAGTGTGGCTCAATCATGGGTAATGCAGCAGCGAGGAATTATTAAACCAGAATGAAGGCTGAACATGATGGTAGGTCAAGAGGGAAGTAAAAAGAAAATAGAGGAAAGAATCAGGAGGCAAAGGACATTTATTGAGGCCTAAATATAGACAAGCACATATGCAAACATATTTTTAATGAGAGGGGAACAGAAATATGTACTCATATCTATATGATAAGAATTAAGATTACGGGCTGAGCCCTGGTGGCGTAGTGGTTGTGCGCGGGACTGTGGCCCACTGGGTTGGAGGTTCAATTCCAGCTCCCAGGAGCAAAGGCTGGGCCTCCTACTCCCACCACCTGAGGGCAGTGATGCCTTAAAATAAAAAAATTAAAAATTAAAAAAAAAAGAATTAAGATTGCAGATAGACATTGGGCCCAACTCAAGTACCCCCTTAACACAAGAAACTTTGTTCTAACAATACGGCATTCTGTGATGCTCACCTTCCCAAAACAATTGCTGAAAACAAAATGTGTGCATAAGCAAATGTTGGGAAGAAAGCTGATGGTGCCTGGCTATCAAAAGATAATAGTGTCTGGGGTCTTAAAGGCTTAAAATAAACAAGTGACCATCTAGCTCAGAAGCAACAGTGCCCACACAGAAGAAGCATACCAACCTGTGTGATCATGAGGTGTCAATGGAATCAGGTATCAGACATCTAAGACCCATAATAAAACCATACTCAAGGTGAAGGGGGAGTGGGGATGGAGCAGAGACCCAATATTCATCTGTAGATAATGGGACATCACCTCACAGAGGGGTCACATGTAAGAGATGATCCAGTCAGGGTGCAGTATAGCACCGATGAAACACAAAACTTTCCTCTAATTCTTTGGTGCTTTTTTCACCCCACTATCATGATCTCAAGTCAGTTTAGATCTCTGATCAGTTTAGATCAGAGCATGCACACTGCTACAGATAAGAGTCCACAACACAGGGAATCCAGGATAGGTGAACCCCTCAGGGCCAACAAAGTGTGTAGAGATCCCACCAGGATTAGTGGAGGGTGAAAGGAGAAAGGGGGGAATGGATCACAAGGATCAAACTAGAACCCCCTCCCAGGGGGACTAATAGTGGGAAAGTGAGTGAGGGTCAACAGAGAATGATGGAAGATATGGAAAAAATAATCTATAACTTATCAAGAGCTCATGAGGGAGAGTGGGCAGGGGAGGGAGGGGAGAAGAAATAGGGAACTGATATCAAGGTCTCAAGTGGGAAGAGAATACTTTGAAAATTATGATGGCCTCATAGGTGAAAATGTGCTTGACGCATTGGAGGAAAGTATGGACTGTGATAAGAGATGTAAAAGCCCCCAATAAAAATATTTTTTTAAAAAAAGAAGTCTGATAAGCTCATTTACACTGGAGTATAAATGGTTTTTAAATGTATTATATGTGCATATATATTTAGAGTAAGAGCAAGGAAAAGAGAGAGAGAGAGAGAGAACCAACAGTAATAGTTACTTACTTACACTTACACATACTGTCATACAAACCAAAGAGTCAGATAGGGAGTATATATGGGCTAGTTTTTGAAAGTCCCTTAAAGAGCTAATCATTGTGACACAGCATAGGCTAGCACGCAGACTTTCTGCCTGGGGAGGCTGGGGGCAGGTGCCCACATGTGTGTCTAGCAAGGCTAGACAGAGTCCATTTCTCACTCTCCAGAGCATCAGGTTCTGGGAGCTGAGTTGAGGGTGCAGATGACTCTTCTGTGTGCTCTGCTTCTCTGTAAATTCCAGATGGACGATGTGACTGGAGTTGATCCAATCAGGCAAAGAGCAAAAGAGTCCCAGGAAAAGCTGTCCATAAATAGCACAGGTAAAGACACAGGTAGGAAAGAGCTTGGGCTGGGATTCTCAGGCTTGATTAGACCCAATTGGGACCTGCATTTCCGGACTGCAAATGTCAGAGACCCCGGGCTTTCACACAGTGGGTAAGAGACCAGATCCTGGACTCATCTTATTAGCTGTGTGCTCTTGTTCTGACAGCTTCAGCTCTCTGAATTGGTCTCTGTTCAACCGGAGCAACCGAGGAAGGAGTCAGGAGGAGGAGGAGGAGGAGGATATGGAATGTGTGGCTAACTGCCCCATGAACTACTGCCTCCCTTGCCGTGACCAGAAGAACTGGAAGGTGTCCAACCACCATTACTGACCATTTGGATGAATGATTCTATAGAAGAATCCTTTTCAAACAGTAATTCACATTTTCATGGACTCAAGACTTTCTGGAGCCATGGAGAATGAATGGACTGAGATCATCTTTAAGCTTGAACCAAAAATATCCACCACCACCCATGTCTTCTTAAAACCCAATAATAGTTTAGTTTACATAGCAAAACAGTTCTGTCTGGAGCATTGTCTCTATGGGACCAAACTGGCAATGGCAATGGGAAAGGTTAGATAGGAATCTAGGAGGCAGGAGATATATATTAATGAGGGAAACAATTCAGAGAAGAGGAGAGAGATCATGGTTGCCCAACTCCAAGCATATGATCAAAGGCTGCATTGGCTTGTATATACAGAAACTGTTGAATGGGTATGTGTTTTGTGCATATTGTCAACAACAACAATAAGATAAATCATTTTTAAAAGGGTCTTCTCCTTAGTGTTCATCCCTAAAGAGAAGTCCTTCTGCAGCTCCTGCCCCATCATGGGCAACCCCCCCCCCCCCCCGCCCAATGATGGGCAGCAAGTGGATGGGGAATGATCAGACTCTGAAAGACCAGTTCAGGTTGACCAAGGGACCTGCTCTTTTCCCAAAAGAATTTTCTTACACTTTCCATTCCCATTCATTCATTTATTCATTTTACTGTGGATATCCTGTTAGCACTAGGCACTGACCCAGGCTCTAGTCGGGACAGCAATGATAAAACCTCTTCTTTCTCGGGGCCAAGAGAGCAGGGAGGACGTCTACAGATCAGAAAATGGGGCCATCCATCAGCTAGTACTTGCTGAGCCCCTCTCAGAAGCCAGGCAGAGGAGATCAGAGGAAATGGGTGAATCCATAAGGGTTTTGAAGTTGGAAATTGATTCGTTTCTTGAGAGAAAGGGAGAGGAAGTCAAGAAAACAACCCTCAGGGTTCTAGACCATGGCCAGTGTAAGAACACACAAAAGGAAGTACGTTTGGTGCTGGGGGCTTAGGGTTGGTGACACTGAATTTGGTTTTAGATAAGATGGGTTTCAGGCTCCAGTAGGACCTATGAGTGGATAGGTCCCTGGCTTAGGAGGGAGATCTGGAGGATAATGTCCTTGGGGATTTAAGGTCATCAACAAAGAGTGGTCAAAGAAAGGTGAAGAAGGATGAGATAACTCGGGAGAGACGAAGTTCCGGACAGCACTGTGAGGGTCTTTTACTTAAAAACTGATGTAAGTAGAAGAGCCCTGAAAGAAGAGGTGTGGTCATAAAAAATGGGGGCAGCAAAAGGAGGATGGGAAGCCAGAGCTGCCCAGTACCCACAGTCCACTTTCATAGGGGTAGTTGCACCTGCTTCCTTTGTAAGGCCACCTTTCCTCCTTCATTCCCTGTAGTTTAAGTAAGGATGGCCTCTCCACTGCTTCCAGGGTGGGTCCTCCACCAGCTGTTTCCCTGCTTCCCACCACCATCTTGGTCTGTCTAGGAATGACTGTATAGACCACCAGAGGCACGAGAAGCAAGAAGGCATCACAGTGAGTGGTGGGGAGATGGAGAGGGTTCTGGAAGAAAGAGTATCTCTTGGCTTGGAAAGAGCAAATAATGGCATGACTTTTTAAAGGAGGGTGACTTTGGGGTCAGCAACCAGCATGTACCCCTGTGCTACAGGGCTCCCTGTTCCAACACGACTCAAGAACTCAAACGCACTGCCACTGAGCTGACTGATGGCAACCCTGTAGGACAGGGTGGGGCTGGCTCTCCCTGTGGGCTTTTGAGACTGTGCACTTGAGGGAGTAGAAAGCCTCCTTCTTCTCCCCCTCTGGCAGACAGTCCTGTGTCTCTCCCAGCCCACATGCCCGCCGGTGCCATGACCACAGGGTGAAACCACAAAGCCTTTAGCATGTCCAATGCCATCTTGGCCAGACTCCAGTTTCTGGCTTCTTTCGCTGGAGCCCAATACCACATCTGTTTGTTGTCCAGCTATTTGCATATGCTCTGCCTCCCCTTGCCTCTGGGCCTGAAGTCCCACTTTCCTTCTGTTTGGAAAGGTGGTAAAGGAGCCTTGGTGACTTAACTGACCAGGCTGGTAACTGGCAGCTTGGAACTCAGCAGCCACTCCTTGGGAACAAGATGAGACTGTCCGCCATGAGTCGACCCTCGCTCATATTGACGTTGTAAGACAGGGCAGTGCTGCCCCTGTGGGGTTCTGAGACTGTCCGTGCCGGGGCAGAAACCTCTTCTTTCTCCTGAAGCGTGGCTGGTGGTCTCAAACTGCTGACCTTGCAGTAGCAGCCCAACTCCCATAAGCACTGCGCTCCCAGGGCTCTGTGATTCCAAGTCATAGTGGCCCTAGGAGACAGAGCTGAACTTCCCACAGGGGTTGCTGAACTGGACATCTTTACAGATGGCCAGGGCTTTTCTCCTAGGGACTGTTTTAGTGCTTAGTAGCTAAGTGCTTTAACCCCTGCCACCAGGGCTCAGGACAGCAGTCACTACCAGTAGCCAGTGTTGGCTGGGTACTTTGTGTGCCTCAGGCCCACAGATTGCCTTGTTGAATGCTCACAACTTCCCCAAAAGCCCCATGTTATTATTCCTCCTCATTCCCATAGTGCCACTCCCAGCCCAAATGGCAGTCTTGGGAGAAAATGCTGGAAATACAGGTATGGATTTTGGGCTGAGGTCAACCAGCGGGGTGATTGAGAGGGTGAAGGATTAAAGAAGGAAGGTCAGAAAAAAACATACAGCCCCAAAAAATTTATACGTGAGGAGGGGCAGCCAGATAAGGGGCAGGGGAACACACACACACACACACACCCAGGTTGGACAGCACCATCTCAGGTGAGACCAGAGTTCCTCTCCCCTCCAGCAAAGGTCTCAGGAGCTTTACGGAATTGACTGTGGTCAGGTCAGGTCCTCTGCTCTCACCCTGCCCCGATTGCCAAGGGGAGGTTAGTGCCAAAGATTTCCTAGTGCCCAAATGTTCAAAGACTGGGATCTCTCTGAGGCTCGTGTGTGTGTGTGTGTGTGTGTGTGTGTGTGTGTGTGTGTTGCATCTTTGTCAAGGATGAAAGTCCCCTGTGGTAAACAGCACACTCGCCCTCCAGTCCTCTCCGGCCACACCGCTCTGAGGCCCTCCCCATTTCTGTCCCTTTCCAGGTTCTCAACCTGTGGGTTGAACGACCCTTTCACAAGGGTCATATGATTCACACCAGTATCAGAATGATGGCTATGAAGTAGCAGCGACAATAATCTGATGGTGGGGTACTACCACATGAGCAAGTGCACTGAAGGGTCGCGGCATGAGGAAGGTTGAGAACCACTGGGGTGGGGAGAGGTCCACACTTGCCTCTCCTCCAGCAGTGCCTGCCTCCTAGTCCCCGCCCTCGCTCTCTCAGCCAGTCCTGCCCGCCCAGGAAAAACGGGTTTCTACAAAACAAGTCAGAAAGGTGTCTTCTGGGCGCTTGGCAACAGCAGTGTGCTAGCAGCTGGCTCGCCCAGCAGCACGAAGGCAGGCGGTGCTCCCTACCTGGATGGGGGAGGGTGGGACTGCAGTGGGAAGACTAAACGCACGTTAACAACGCAACAACACAGCGCAGTCCACCCAGCCATTTCTGACTCAGGACAATCCTCTAAGGCAGAGTCCCTTGGGCTTCCAAGGCTGTAAGTCTTTACTGGAGCCTTATGTTTCTCGTGCAGGGCAGCTTCTGGATTCAAACTGCTAACTTGGCAGCTAAAAGCCCACTGTGGAACCCACTATACAGCCAGGCCATGTGTCTCCATAGTTTGCCCTGTCCCTTTTATAGCACTACATGAATGCAAGATGAGGGGTGGCACCTCCACCCCCTCAAAACTGGAATTGTGCTGGGCAGAGTGAAGCTTTCGTAGTGCATTTTCCCCACTAGGCAAGCACTGAGAAGCCCACTCTGAGTTAGTGCACCCAGTGGCGTTGCCTGGGAAAGTTTTTCTCTACTCACAGTAAATTTTTTTGTAAAAGCAGTGTGTTAGACAGGGTTCTCTAGACAAACAAAATCGGGACACTAATAATTCTAATAATATAAACTAATAATAATGTTTGTTATAATATTAATAATGTTTATATGGCTAGAAAGCTAGCTAACATAAGAAATAAACAGTCAACTGATCTATAAAGCAGTACAAATGGCGCGGTGCAACTCACTTGCGTGAGACAGCTAGTAGACTGGCAGTCCTTCAAGTCTTGAGGGCCACCGAGTGTCCTCTGTAGAGCAACTCAGGCTATCCGGCCATAGGCAGCAAACAGCAGAGCAGTCACCAACAATCAGCCAGATGACAGAGTCCAACAGTCCCCAGCTCAAGAGATGTATAAAGCAGGCCTTGAAGGAACCTCAACTCACAGGGAGACAGTTCACGGATTAGGTGTCCCACAAGTAGTGTAGCTTGCAGATCAAGGCACAGGACAAATAAGGCAGCCGGCTGGTCTGAAAATCCAAGAGCAAGAAAGCAAGGCAGGGATCGCTGAGCCATTTATATCTCTGTCCTTCCATCAATCTCATGTATTCATTGGCCATGTTGGCATAACAAACCTACCTATCTTCTTTGGCCATGTTGACATAACAAAGCTACCTATCACAAGCAGTTTTGCTGGAACCCTGTTTTTTGTGATGGCCAATTTAAGAGAACCACATGGGCTGTGAAATTTTGTTTTCTGCTTAGGAACAATGTCACAGAAACTGTTGTGATGTTGAATGCAGCATCCAATAATAGCGCAATGGGAAAAACTCAAATGTGCAAGTGGTTTTCTTGTTTCAAAAAAGGTGAATTGTTGATTGATGAAAAACCACGTTCTGGACATCCATCAACTTCCCAAACAGGCGAAAATGTCAACAAAATTCATGCACTTGTGCTTGAAGACTGACAATGGACCACTGAAGAAAAAGTCTAGACTATCTTGGAGTTCAGTTCAGTGAATTTTAATGGAAGATTTGGGGATGAGAAAGGTCACTGAAAAATATGTGCCTTGGGTTCTGACTGACCAGGAAAAAGAGTGTCGAGTGGAAACATGCTGGACTTTGAAAGAACAGCTCTCAAGTGAGCCAGATGTTTGAAAGCAAACATCAATCAAGCCAGTGGAAGTCACTATCATCACCTTATCCCCAAAAAAGCTTGTCAAGTAAAGTCAAAGATCAAGATGATGCTCATTTGTTTTTTGTTTTTTTTTTGATGTCAGGGGGATAGTGCATTTGGAGTTCGTTCCACCAGGTCAGACCGTTCATCAAGCTTTTGATTTAGAGGTCCTGAAGAGATAGAGTCACTGTGTGAGACCAAGAGAGCTTGATTTGTGGCAGACAGGAGCTGGTTTTGCCACCAAGACAATGCGCCTGCTGAAGCAATCATCTCAGTACACCAAAAAACTGCATGCCTCTCTTGTTCATGCACCTGACTCACCGGACCCCATTCTGTGTGACTTTTTTTGTTTCTGAGAATGAAGAGGGACATAAAAGGACAGTGATTTAAAGACATAGAAGAGGTGATGAAACAAAATAAGGGAGGTGTTGTCAGCCATCCGAGCAGTTGAGTTTTTAAAATGTTTCCAAGAATGGAATTGCAGATTGACAAATGTATCAAGTGTAAGGGAGAGAACTTTGAGGTGATAAAGTTGTTTTCTAAAAAAAAATTAAATACATAACTTTGGGAGGGATTCCACGGGCTTTTTTGTGGGGAAGGGATCCCCTCATATATCATTACACATTATCTGAGGAACATTTGCCTTCCGTGCTCACCACCAGGGGGCCAGGCACAGAAAGACAGAGTTTGTGTCTGTTGGTTCATTTTGCCCCCGATATAAGAGTTTTCTGGTGAGTTACCCTTGGCTACCCAGCCTACTCATTGTCACTTCACGCACGATGGAACTAGATGCTGCCCTGTCCTGCGCTATCCTTGTGACCAGCTGCAGACGGGACTTTCATGGGCTGATATTCAGGAGAACATCACTGGACCTTCTTCCTACTCTGTCCCATCTGGAAGAGGCAGGGAAACACGGTCTGCATCAGAGCAAAGCCAAAGATTTTACTGACAGCAGGGTGGTGACAATGCCCGAGGGGGATTGGCTGGAAATCAACCCTGGTGTCCCCACTGCAAGGCGAGGATGCACCACAGGCCTCCTGAGCAACTGTTTGTGGAGGTGAGAACAGGAAGGGAGAGAGGGAGGCAGGGCGGGCGCTGACACAGGGCAGAGGGAGGTTATGGGCAGGAAGGGAGGAGACGGTGGTGGCACCTCAGGATGTGATCCCTCTCCTGTCCCCAGGTCCCCTCCTGCTAGGCTTTTGGAAGGGAGGAGCGTGTCCTTCAGGCCTGGCGAATGCATTGGTGCGCTCTCCTCTAAGACGTGAATCTGCTTGTGGAAAAGCACACAGGCTTGGGAGTCAGACCCACTGAGTATGAATTCCAGCCCAATGGCCTTGGGCAAGTTGGCTAGTGTCAGCGGTCTGGTGTGTGCATGACGTCCTGGCTGAGGCTGTGGTCGCCAGAACTCTATCCTCTGTTCTGTGTCAGCCGTGGAGGGTGGAACGGAGTGAAATGTCTTAATATGCTCTGTCCATGTCTGAGAAACCTCAGAAACCCAAGGAGTTTTTGAGACGGTAACTGGACAGGAGTAGAAAGCTCAGTCTCTCTCCCTCCAACCTGCGGGGGTTTGAACTGCTGACCGTGTGGCTTGCGACACACCGTGTAACCACTACCTTACCAGAGCTATTGGCACAGGCTGCGTCAATGCGCACAGGCACAGGAACCATCGTGACGATGGCCCGGGACCCGGAAGTGGTGCGTTCTGTGGTGTGCAGGGCACCTTGGTTCCGAGCCCGCTCGCTCCATGGCACCACACAGTCACAACATCCCTGTCCCTGGGGCTCCCAGCCCCTAGGCATAGTTAGAGGACCACTGTCACCCAGCTGCTGGTGAACAGAGTCAACACAGATGGCAGTAGATGTGAGGGTGTGGCTCCACTACCAACTTTCATTAGGGAAGAGAAGAGGGGAGAAGGGGGACATGGATGAAGGGAAGGGGTTCCTCTGTCCACAACCCTGAGGGCAGGACCGGAACTCTTGGGGAATCTCCCAGAATCCTGTTGTGTCAGAGGGACATAGTCCCCGCCCCTTCCCCAGACTGGCCAATCTCTCTCTCAGGGTCCCCTCCGTTCCCTAGGATCTGAGTGAGCTGAAAGGCAGTTATCAAATCAAACTGCCTGTGGGGGTAATGAGGGCCCTGTACCCCACCTGGCTGGAGCAGGGCAGGGCCTCCTCACCCACATGTCCACTTTCTCTCTTTCCACCCCTGATTGCTCCTTTGAAGAGCCGCCTAGGGGTCTGCTTGCCGCATCACACACGGATGGACTGCACCTCACTTCCACAGCAGGAACTTCTGAAACAGCTGAAATCCCAGCGGGGGGCCTGGCAGGCAGGCAGGTACACAGTGCCCACCACAGTGAGCGCAAACCTCTACCTCAGGTGAGCAGGTCGGGGCATAGACAGCAAACTAAGCAAGCAGGTGTGTGGACTGGACTCCTGGGGATGGAGATAGACACACACACACAAAGAGATAGATGATAGATAGATAGATAGATAGATAGATAGATAGATAGATAGATAGATAGATAGATAGATAGATAGAGAGAGAGAGATACTTTGTGGCAGTCACCTAATCTGATGTCAATTTGAGGATTAAGAGTGTAGGGGTGGAGTCTAACCTATTAATCTGGAGATAGCCAATGAGACTTCTGTGTGGGCGTGGCCTTCTGAAAATTCTGGGAAATGTGGTAATTCCTTCTTGGCTGCAGAGACACTATCTCTCTCTGTTCACTTCCTCTCTACCTCCCTGAGGAGAAGCGACATGGAGCTACCCTAGTGCCCTGAACTTGGCAAGTCACATGGATGCAACCAGACCTCTGAAAGCAGAGGAGCCACCTGGAGACCCCTGCCAGCCCTGAGATGTTTACAATGCCACTGGATCCAAAGGCATTCTACCCTTCTGGCCTGTGATCATCCTGCATTCGGCATCATTGCATGTGTTTCATGAGTCTGAAGAAGACTTTACAGACTGGTATCAGACATAAGAGCTAATATCAGGGGCTGACCCCCGGTGGCATAGTGGTTGTGCGCGGGACCGCGGCCCACTGGGACGGAGGTTCAATTCCAGCAGTGGGGCTCTCCTACCACCGGAGAGCAGTGATGACCCCCCCCCCAAAAAAAAGAGCTAATATCAGACTTGTGGGTTCGGACTAGACTGGGTTGGAATGCTTTCTAAATGTATAATTACCTTTTATATAAAACTCTTTTATATACATATGTGTGTTTATGGATTTGTTTCTCTAATCTACTGGGATCAACTATTCATGAAAAAAATGGAATGAAATTATGATGGAATCTTCCCTTGAAACTTTGAAGCCTGTATGACCCCCAAATAGGACAGAAATGCAACTACAAGTTCAGATACACGCATTTGCATGAAACTACACCCCCTTCCCCAAATAAGGGAGTTCAGTGCCCACAGACAGAGCCCACCAAGAGAGCATGGGTGTGCCTGCAAACACTACCCATACACGCCTGGAGGCCTCTGGCAGAGAAGACAACCTGTCCTCAGCTCCTTGACAGTGGGGACAGCTGAGCCCATCTCTGAGATGTGCACCTGGTCCCCTCACCCCCTCCCTGCCACTTCCCACACTCCTTTAAGCCCCTCCTGGCTGGATCTCTGTCCTTATTCTTACACACCCTTTTGTCCCTCCTGTACGTGGATGACAAGCTGTTTGTGAATCACGCGCCCGTGGAGTCCACCTCCACGTACTGCAGCACGAAACCCTGCCCGCGGCCAGTCCTCACCCCTCTCCATGGGTGGCTACAGAGCAGGCAATTCAGATCACAGGCCTTTTATTGGCTGGTTTTGGAAGTAGAACTCCAGTCCCTTCTTCCGCCGAGTCCATCACAGGCCCTCTGCTCCACTGAACCCCACTCAGAAGGGCCTGGGTACTTTGGTTGGGAATTGGATCCAGGCCTGCTGCATGGGGGACAAGCATTCTCCCACTGAACACAGAATGCCCGCCAAACTCTCAGAGGGCACCCCGGGCTTCCATGTAGTAGAAATGTGACTGGCATCCCATAGGAAGCATGAAGTGACTCTGCCTGGTCTGAGCACTGGCGTGGAGCGCCCCCACCCACTGAGCACTCCAGAAAAGGGGCTCCTGCCTGCATAGACCCTATCCCAAGTCTTGCCATGTGCTTATTCAGTTCTTGCCACGTGGAATTCCCTCTCCCCCTTTTCCTGGACTGAACTGCACCCCAGCGTGTGTGTCCATCTTCCTTGGGCTCCCCAGCAAAGAACCAAGGACAGCAGAAAGGGGCCAGGGCTGGGAGTGCGACATCCAGGTGTGGTTGGCCATGTTCCCCAGTCTCTCTCCCCACTCTGAGGAGTCGCTGGCAGCCCTTAGTCTGTGCCTTCATCCTCCAGCTGTGCTTTCCAGTCCTTGGTCATGTTGCCTGTGCGCCTTCGTCCTATGTCTGAATGTTTCTCCTTTTACAAGGATGCTGCAGCCTTTGAGTTTGTATAAGGACACAAGGGGCACTGGACTTAGGACCCACCTTAACCCATTAGGATCTCACCTTAATTTTGTTATACCTTTAAGGACCTTAATTATATCTCTACAGGTCTCCCTTACAAATCAGACCACATCATAGGTCCTGGATGAACACAGATTGTTGAGAAAGACTATTATCAAAGAGAGAATCTGAAAACAATCATTTTTATTTTCCCCCACAGTTTTATTGGCATAGGGGTCACATATCATAAAATTCAATAGTTCAATCACACCAAGAAGAGTTATACAATCATCACCACAATCCATTGTAGGGCATTTTCTTCATTCTTGTTCTCATCGTTATTAGTGCCTTTCCTCCCAATCTCCCCCTGCCATGCGCCCAAGAAACCATTCACCCAGTACTGTCTCTCTATCCTGGATTTGAAATACAGGAAAACATTACAAAACAAGCAAACAAAACAAAACTAACAAGAATAACCAAATATAACAGATATAAACTTCAATCCAAGAGAAAGCAGAAAATATAAAAAAAGAGGACAAATTTAAGTGGATCATAGGGAGATCAAATGATAGGGTGCTGAATTTTAGCCTCACTGTGTCCCCAGCAAGAGTTCACTTTCCAATACATTCTGCCCGACAGCAAGACCCACCACAGCCCTGCTCCAGGGTCAGAGGGGAACTCACCAGAGACTCAACCTCCATGTATTTTCCCATCACTTAAAAAGAAAACAAACCTGGAACAACTTTAAAATGGGCCTTGCTTTGATTTTCTGAGTTGGGGTGTTACCTACCTGTGGAAGCAATGGCTGAGCCTCCAGGAGATGGGTCCGGCCCACGGCAGTTGTGCAGGACCCAACAGTGTTTTGTTCTGCTGTACACGGGGTCACTTTGAGTCAGAACTGACCCAATGGGGGTACCTCACAATAACATGTTCCTATAGAATCATGGCTGGAAGAAGCTGCTAAGAGCACATTTCATTGAGCTTTGATTATTTTGAACAGGAGTCAAGTCAGCATATTCACGCATCCTTCCCCACAGTCCTGGCCCTGCGCTTTCTGTTGAACTCACCAGTGCAGACTCCACTGTGTGCAGGTGAGCCATCCGCTGTGAACTCCCAGATCCTGGAGCACAGAGCCCCTGGCACCCTGGGTCTGAATGAATGAAGGAGATGACCTTCCCTTCTTCCAACACATGAATATTTGCTGCTCTCCCCTGCACTGTCTCCACCTTGCTCCCTCCGGGATGAGTTTCAGGCTAGGACTTCAGAAATGTAGCTAGAGAACTAGATAGGGAGGCTATCGCTTGGGAGATGCCCCACAAATGATGACCCTGGCTGCTGTTTTCAATTTCTATTTTTATTTTCACCGAACAGCATCTTCGGGTTCTCCATCCCCTCAATGCCGGCTCGGCGCCAGCTCCCAGAACTGATTTGCTGACAGTTTGCTGTTGGATTGATTGGATAAGTGGCTCCTTCGGGCTTGTTTCCAGGTAGAGAGTTCTGAGCTGAGTAATGTTCTCCCTGCCTCCCTGGGAGTCTCCCCGGAGACAGGATGCTCCGAGCCACACAGAGCACTGTCTGCCCCCACTCCTCCATTTCCAGTGCTGTGTTTGGAGTCCTGTGAACCAAGCTGGGTTGGGACCTGGTGGAAGGGGACAGCTGGGCCTTTCTGCTCCAAAAGGCAGTCCTGGCAGCCAGCCAGCCAGCAGCTGCCTGGCACCACCATGGGCATGCCCCGAAGTCTTACACATGGGACTGTGGTGCCCGTAACCAGGCTGGTGAGGACCTGCTGTCCCAGCTTCACCACATCTCCTGCTGGGCTTGTATGAGAAGTCAGGAAGCGGGTGGGATGGGGCAGAACAGGACCACTAAGAACTTTTACACACACTCTCTCTCACACACACACACACTTCAAGTTTTTCAATACCCCCAATTTCCCTGGAGGAACATGCAACTATTGTCCTCATTTTACTATCAAAGGTGGTGGAGCCCAAAGCCAGCATGTGTTTTGCCCAGGCTTGCCCTGTAACAAACAAGGACACCTGCCCACACCTGGATTCACCTGTGCAGACACCATCAGGGACTTTGGTTGTAAGCAACAGAAACCACAGCTTCCAGGATCTCAAATAGTATTTATTGCAGACGTGTAGTACAGTGCCAGAAGGAACAGAGAAGCAGCAGGGTGACTCTTGGTGGCAGGGATGAATGGGCAGTCATTTTATCAGGAGGGTGCTGCCCGTTTCCAAAATCCTGTGTCTTTCTGTTTAGAACTCAGATGACAGGACAGAGGAAGGCGTGGGCCAGGGCTGAGTCACATGCTGGCTGGGCGAGGACAGAGCACCCTGGATTGATAGATAGCCCCACCAAGATCACTGGGGGAGTGAAGGGTGGGGGCTGATCCTCAAAGGAAATCTGGGATGCTGTGTGTGGAAGAGAGGGGAGCAAATGCCTCCTTCTACAACCACCTGCCAAGTCGATGGGGACTCATAGTCTCACACAGGATGGGGAAGAACTGCCCTCAGGTTCCCAGGGCTAAACTCTTCATGGCACAGACTGCACAGCTGCTATGTACCAGCGGGCATCTCTGTGGCTGGCAGGTGAGCACTGTACCCACTCCACCACCAGTTTCCTGGGCCAATGTGTGGCAGGCAAAGCAGTATCTGTGGCATCCTGTGGGAGAGGCTCCAGGACAGAACACATCTTTGGGGAATGAGAAGAGCACAGAGAAGCATGCATTAATGAGTGCCACCCACAGAAATAGGCCCACATAGGAGAACCCAGCAGTTGGGAGACACCCACTGCCAGTGTATCTGAGCTAGAGTTCCCAAGAGTGTCCACCTATATATGGAGCAGACAGCCTCATCTTTTTCTGAGGGGTGGTGGATGGATTTGAACCACCAACTTTGTGGTTAGCAGGCCAGTGCTTAACCCAAAGTGCCACTGGAGCTCCTTAGGTAGGAGATGAAAAGGCAAACCCACTGCCACTGAGTTGATTTCAAGTCTACAGGGTTTCTGAGACCATACATCTTTATGACAGCAGACAGTCTCACCTTTCTCCAGAGGAGCAGCTCGTGGGTTTGAACTACGGACCTGTGGTTAGCCATCCAATTCTTTAACTCACAATATCATCAGGGTTCCTCGAGGTAGGGGGAAAGGCAGCTGTGCATTGGCCATCTTCATCTTTGTGGGAACAAAACAGGTCCAAGTTTCAATGATAATCTACCTTATTAATGGAACTTGTATGCCCCAGCATGCGCACGCACACACACATTCCTTTTCTTTTCCACTTTTCCCCCAAGATCTAAATCCTAGGACCGTGGGGAATGACTCATTGCAACCATTGGCTGGTTGGTAAAAAGCCGTTGGCTGATCACTTTCTAATATTCAATATCATATCATTTATTTATGATATTTATTCCCTGCTACTCATTTCCCCTCTTGGATGTAAGATCCATCAGTAGGGACTTTTATGCTGGTTAATTGCTGAATCTTCTTCAAGGTGCTTAACAGAGTGCCTGACTCACAGTGGGTGCTCAAGAAACCCTTATGGGACAAGGAAGGCCAAGTCCTCCAGGGCGCCTTCAGGAAGCTGCAGTAACTGGAATTCATAATCTAGAGCAGGGGCCACAAACTTCTGAGACGGAAGTGTTGAGGCAGCCACCCCCTCTGGTGTCCATTTGAGAATTAAAAGTCCAGGGGTGGAGTCTAGCCTGTCAATCTGGAGATAGTCAATGAGACCTCTGTGTGGGCATTGCCTTCTCCTGAGAATTCTGGGAAATCTGAACATATTTCCCCCTTGGAGGAGAGAGACTCACTACTCAGTGCTCCGGAGACATTCAACTGACAAGGCTAACTCCCTGGGAGACGTTGCAACTGAGGAGACACGTGGTAGCATGCTGATAGACCCTGAGCCCTGGAAACTGGAGCACCCTTGCACGGGGAGACCCCTGTCAGCACTGAGATGCCTCTACCACCACTGGATACACAAGACTCTGCATCCACCGGCTTGTGATTGTCCTGGTGTCATTGCATGTACTTTGTGAGTCTAAAGAGGACTTACAGATTGGTATTGGACATATGGGCTAATATGGACTTATGACCTTGGACTGGATGGGCTGGGATGTTTTTTCAATGTTCAATTGCTCCTGTATATAAACCTTATATGCATACGTGTATTTACGAATTTGTTTCTCTAGTCTACCCAGACTAACACAAGTGCCCATCCTGTCCCCCACACCAATCTAAATATTATTTGAGAGCTAAAAATATATTTTTTTACAAAACAAATGAAATCACCATGATCTGAATAATATACTTCAATTTTTTTTCAATTTTACTTCAAAGCCACATATGGCTGTTGAGCTGTTCCCCACAAACAAAAGCTAAGCAGGTGAGAAACTGCTTGATGATTCGACAGTGACTCGCTAGCAATGCGGGCATGAAGCCCTTGAGGTGAAAGGAAGCTGACCACAAGCCGGAAGACACAGCAAGGGGGCGTGGGTCTGAAACGTGTGCCCTAAACACGTGTGTTGAGTCTGAGATTCTCCACCCGTGGCCCTCAGCACATGTGGGAATGGGTTTGCTCTGTCATGGGCCCCATTAGTGCAGGACGGGTCTCATACATCGGTCTACGGAGACATATGCTCAGTGCTGTTGAGCCTGGTCCCGCTCACAGTGACCTTGCCTGTCATCCCTGTGTCGATCCTCTAAGGCTCTTCCTCTCAGACCCAGCAGACCCTCTGCAGGAGAGAAATGAGGCTTTCTGCTCGCATGAAGCGTTACAGTCCTGGAGACCCACAAGGGTAGTAGGGCCTGTCTAATAGGGTCACTGCGAGGCAGAATCAACTGCATGGCAGTGGGTTTGAGTTTGGGTCTGCTTTACCCTATAGGGTGCCTACGCTTTGAAGAGATGAAACAAGCACAGTTAGAGGGGGCAAGACATACCACGTGATCACTAAGGAATCTAGAAATAGAGGAGAGTGAGAAAGCAAGAGAAGGGAGGAGAGGGAGAGACTTTCCCTGGACCCAGCCCTCAGACTTCCAGGCCCTCCACTGTAGGAAAGGAAATGCCTGCTCTTTAAGTCCATCCTGACGTGGGGTGTTTCTAGCATGGCTCTCACACTCCCTGCCATTGAAGTGACTCCATTGCATCGAGACCCTATAGAACAGGACGGTGCCCGGCTAGCTCAGCGGGTAGAGCATGAGACTCTTAGGACAGGGCAGAGATATGGGTTTCTGAGACCGTCGCTCTTTATGGGAGTGGAAAGCTCCAGAGGAGCAGCTGGTGGTATCAAACTGCTAACCTTGTGGTTACACCACCACGGCTCCTCTTTCTGTGAGAATCCTGTCAATCTGGTGAGCTGAAGGGAGAGGAGCAAGCGGTCTGGAAAGGAGGGAGCAAAGTGCTAGAGGGAGACAGAGTAAAGCTGGACAGCGTGCCGGGGGCCAGCCCACGCAGTGCCTTTGGAGTCATGGCACGGAGCTCAGACTCCTCCTAGGTATACTGAGAAGCTGTCGGGGGTTGGTTTCATGAGTGCTCGGCCTCCTTACACTTCCAGCTGGTTAGTCTCACTGATGGTAGAGAAAACACCAAATTAGGAAGCAGGGGACCAGTAGGCAGGTGATGGTGGTGGTAACTAACCCTCAGAGGATACGTACCAGGAAGGCACAGCTCAGCTAAGCCAGGTACTACAGTCAGGCTGGATGACATCACCCTCTAGGGACCCCTGGGGGGTGATGGATAAACCCCCTGACAATCTGGCTGGGCCCCGTGCCTAAATGGTGGGTGATGGATGGGCTGGAATTGAACACCGAGCCATGTGGTCAATACCGTGCTCCAAGGAGGACCTGGGAGCCAGGAGTTCATTTAAAGAAAGGAGTGGGAGAGTTCAATACCACTTCCTGTGCCGCTCAATTAGTGGAGAGGGCGCGATGGGAGCTGGAGTTTTAAAGATCCTCTTAATCATCCTCTGCCTGCCTGGCAAGGCTCGGGAGTGTGGCAGGGATAATTGCACCCACCATTAACAGATGCAATTAAGGCTTAGGGGCCACCAACACCCCTTCTCCAATTAAACAGCAGACGAGGGGTCCATCCGGCGACCTTTGAGAAGAATCACTCGAAGCTGAAATCTGGGAGGCTGGAAGAATGGATAGAGGTGATTAGAGACATCATCATCTGGAAGGGAAGAAGCCACTCTGGGCTGATGCCGGTTCATTCCCACCTGAGCCCTCCATGCAGGTAGGGGATATTCTTTGTGACCCGAAGAGGAGTTCTTCTGTGAACATGTTGTTGTTGTTGTTGTTGTTGTTGTTAGCTGCCACCAACTCGCTGCAGCCTTGTGCACAACTGAAGCAGTGGCTGGCCCGTCCTGAGCCATCCCCGTGGGTTGAGCTTTTGCTTCTTTGTAACTGTGGTGAGTAACTTTGGCAAGGCTGGCCCTCTTACTCTGGATCCTGAGTCTGGCCCACCTGAATCTCCCCTCCAGTTCTCAGGACTTGAGCCAGTAGGTTAAGGCCTGACCCAATTCACCAGCTCCCCTAGCCTTGTGGGCCAACAAGCCCTCTGGTGGGAGTGAGGCGATGCCTCCACGTGACTTCTGAAGTACAAGATCTGGGCCTTGTCAACTTCCACAACCATGTGACATGTTCTCAAAACAGCTCTGGGAGACACTGTGGACCCTTGGGATGTGCCGGAGAATGCTGAGGGTGCGGTAGTGCTGGATAACAGGGATGATGGGGTGATATAGCACTTTGGAATAGTTGGACCATTGGGACCTATGGGGTGCTCATGGGATGATTTTTGAAAGATCTTCAGGCCTTTCTTTCTACCCATCTCAGTCTGAGGGAAACATTGAAACCTCTCATCATCATGAACGACACTCCAGTCTCCACAAACAGGCAGGTAGGGGCTGCCCAGTGAGCTCATGGACCAGGAACCGAGCCCAGGCCTCCTACATGGACGATGAGAATCCTGTCCCTGAATTACACGTTCAAGAGTCAATGCTTGGATCTTACCAACCACCCTGCCCTCAGCCAGCTGCTGCTGCTATGCCAGGAAGGAACTCAGTGTTTTCAGTGCAGGTATATTCCTGCATAATGCATCCTGATAAGAAACTAGGGTGTTTTGTGTGGTGGCCAGGAGGGTGCCCCAGGCCTATTTGGGGGGGAGGGGCCTACCATATTCTTCCTCCTTTCCATATGCCAACTCGATTTATCTAAACCAGCTCCCAGCAAACCCCTAAGACAGCCACGACAAAGAGTCCAGGAGACGGGACAGAAACTGAAGAGAGGGGGCATATCTTGTCTAAGGTCACAGAACTGGCGTGTGCCCAGGCTGGGATTTGAAACCGGCCACCTTGACTTCAAAGGCTCTTTGAAATCACTACTTTCAAGACCTTACCCCTTAGTGCTCCCGGGGGCAGACTGAGCCTGGAAGAGGAGGGCATTTCAGTGTTATTCCCAATTATTCCCACTCCCTCCACCTCCCCTGGCCTGTCTGAATACCTGGTCTGGCCTTGAGGTGGGACTTGACAGGTTGGTGAGTCCCCAAGTGCTGACCAACGTGCTTATCTCAATATGGAAAAAAAGAAGAAGGAAGACCACCCGCCTCCACCTGTCTTAATCACCTCTCCCCATTCTCTTCAAGGTTCGTGCCACTTACACTGGGATGAATCCTAATGGCCACTTGGGGTCTTTGCTGGCACCCAGGGGCATCAAGTGGGTAACTGAGAAGCTGCACCATGTGAGTTTGCAAAGAAAAGCCTGACCTCGGTGGGAACTGCTCAGCGAGCAGCTCTCCTTGGCCTCCCTTCCTCACTCCAAGGGACCAGACGATGGGTAGCAGATGCCAGCCGGGCTCTTCCCAGAAGCCGCGCTGCTCCCAGGCAGTACAGAGGTAGGTCTGTTCCCGCCCCAGGAACAGCTGGGAGAACTGCCCTCCTACCCCCCCGAAGTCCCGGGGGACCCTGCTAATGCCTTGTTTGTTCAGGCCCCTCCTCTGTGGCTGCAGTGCAGTCCTGGCTGGCGAGAAACAGAGGCCACTGGGTAAACTTGTGCTCCCACTGGCCCATCCTCTGGCTCTCCTGGGCTGCCGCTGGGAGAGGGAGGCTGCCTGCCGCTCGCCTTGTAGGGAAGTTTGGACCCTGCCGCCTCCTCACTCCTTCTCACTGCACACCTAGCCTCCATGAAGAGCCTGCCAGTCCATTGCACATCTGCATAGCACACAGCAGCACTGTTGCACGGGACTTTCTTGGCTTTAGTTTTATGGAAGCAAATCATTAGGCCTTTCTGCCGCAGGTCCACTGGGTAGGTTCAAACGACTGACCTTTTGGCTAGCAGTGCAAGCTGCTAGCACTTGGCCTCATAATCTCACTGTCATAGAACCCCTTCTGACTCATAGGGACTCTGTATGACTGGCTAGAACTGCCCCGTAGGGTTCTGGGAGGATAACTCTTCAGGGGAGTAGAAGACCCTATCTTTCTCCCATAGTGGCTGGTGGTTTCAAACTGCCGACCTGGTGGTTAGCAGCTCAGCATGTAACCGCTATGCCATCAGGGCTCCTTTGGATTCATAAAGGTTCTTATAAATGAGAAGAGAGGACAGGAATGACCAGCAGCAGCTTGGATCTGATGAGGAATAATGGACGCTCTGCCAGGGGGCCCAGTCTCACAGATACCAGTCCCCAAGGCTGTGGGGGAGCTGGGAGGGTCCAGTGCACATCCACACTGCAGGACCCTAGTCCTGGGGCTAGAAGGACCTCCCTACACCTTGGGTCACAAGCAACCTGCTTCAGGAATATGCTACACAGAGTGTTTCACACAGCGTGCACACACACACACATACACACCTCACTGCCCACCCTCCACCCCTTCCTTGAACACTCCCGCCTTCACATCCAGGTCAGCAGCTGGTGGGGAAGGCAGCAGGGCGCAGTGGCCCCCAGCGGGGCTGCATGGGGTGGAGAACATGCAGGAATTGCTTTCCTGTTCTGCTGGCCCAGGCAGGCTCTTTCCTCCCACCTGCAGTGGGACTAGTTGGAAACTGAGAGGCAGAATGCATACAATGTCCTCTTCCTTGGCCCACCTCCTGCCTGCCTTCTCCTCCCTCCTCTGTCTGGGTTCTTAATTGAAAACCCAGCTTCTCTCTCCTCTGGTGGTGCATAACTTGGTCTGGACTCTTAGCAACACTCTGAGACAGAGGAAGACTTGATCTAGCGAAGCCAACTGCCACATCACTCGCTCCCTTTGGGTTAGCAATTCAGTGGTTCTCCCACTGTGCCGCAGGGCTCCTTCTAAGAAGGGTGCCAATAGTGAGAGAGAAAGAGCAAGTCACCCTGGGCATTCAGAAGCTACACTAACCCTCACAGCCAGACCGTGTCACTCCAGTGTTAGCTATAGACATCATCACAGGATGCCAACCCCAGATCTGCTCACTCTGAGACCCAGAGAAACGAGACGAAGGAAGCTCACTTCAGAATACACAGCCCCACAGATGAAACCCCAGTCACTGTGCTGCCCTCCAAATACCAAGTGCCTCTTTCTGGACCCAGGTGTGACCGCTCCGTCTTGACAGAGAACCACATGGCTCCCCTTCCTCTAAAACCAGACTCACAGTGACCCTGGCGGGCCAGAGAAGAACTGTGAGCCACAGCTGATTTTTTGAAAGCCGATCATCAACTCTTTCTTCTGAGGAGCTTTTGGATGAATTCGAACTTCCCACCTTTTGGTTGGCAGCTCAAAATCCCTTTGTGCTACCAGGGATTCTCCCATACCACAGATGAGATTGGCTGAGTTGCCCAATCAGAATTGTCCCTCCTTTCCGCGTGTCCTCTCGAGCAAATCCTTTTATTGGGGCATGTGCCAAATCACTCCATCCAAGAAACCCCCATCCCATTGTCACTTCTTCCAAACATCCTCTCATGGGAGCACCCTCTCATGGGAGAACCCACTCTGTGGTCCTCCCTGGAGAATCTTCCTCTCCAAATCTGTTTCCACTGCTGGTGGTGGCCTTTGTCAGCTAAGCTCTGCCGGTGTAGGAAAGCTCAAGGAGACCCCCCCCCCATTGCCTCCCCTCAGGAACAGCACATCCACCTGAGACCGCTTGCCACTCTATCAAGCTTGATTTGGTTGATTGGTTGCCTCTCTCTGAGGGTGGAGGGTGCTTGTCAAGCATCTTGCCCATCTGTCTGCTTGTCTAAAGTCTTTAACGATGCTTCCTTCTAAGAGGAGGGGTCTGCTAGGAGAGGACAGGGCAGAGGCTGGATAAGTCTCTCCTCCAGGCAAGTGCAGAGCCGAGAAGTTCACGAGGTTTCAGAGACTGGCATCTGGTGAGAAAAATTTGCTCTATCACCATTCAAAAGTCTTACCAAGACTTCTTCCTCAGACTGGGGTGGCGGTCCCTGAGAACGCTCTCCTTTTCATTTCATTTGCCTGGAATCATGATTGGTGGCATTGAGACACTGGCCAAAGATCCAGAGAGATGATATCACATTGACACCATGTTTGCGAGCATCTGGCAGTTCTCACAGTCTTAAGCTGTGCCCCCTTCCTTGATGCCTTCTTCCTGCATCGCTGCCGCTGGGGCCTGTGTTGCTAGCAGTACAGCTTTCCCACATCGTTTGGGATTACAGGTGTTGTTTCCTACTTAGTGACCCTGCGCACAACAGGACAAAACACTTCCCGGTCCTGCGCCATCTGCGGAACCACTCCCATGTGTGCCACTCCGTCTCCCGGGGGCCTGCCCCCTCCTCTGCTGCCCCTCCACTTTACCAAGCACGGCGTCCTCCTCCAGGGATGCTCTCCGTGATACCTGTCCAAAGCCTCGCCACCCCTGCCGCTACGCAGCACTCTGGCTGTACCTCTTTCAAGACAGATTGGTTGGTCCCTTTGGCAGTCCATGACACGTTTGATCTTCCCAGCACCACGACTCAAATGCCATGACTCTTCTTCCATCCTCCTGGCTCCATAAAGTGTTACTCCACCCCTTTATCCCAGTTTCCTCTCCCACCACCCCTCATTCTCCTTCCTCTCCATCCTTTCCTCCCCTCCCTCTCTAGTCTTAGAATCTCTTCCGTGAACCCCAAAGCCTATTGAAAAGGCTCACTTTACAAAACCACTCACCCCCAAATTCTTTTTTTTTGGGGGGAGGCATCACTGCCTCTGGTGGTCGTGGACGCTACCCAGTGCTGCTCCTGAGAGCTGTCGCTGGATTTGAACCGCCAAGCCCATGGGCCGCAGTCCCACACTCAACCACTTACGCCACCAGGGCTCAGCCCTCACCCCCAAATTCTTAAAGGAACATCTTACCTAAGGCATTTAAAATTGAGTCCATTTTCAAAGAGCTTTTGAACCACTGGCTTTGAGAGTCAGCACATCTGCTCCTCCTGAAGGACCCCTCCCCTTTCTGTGCCCACCCTTCCACTGTGAAAAAGCCTTCTCTCATGGGAGGATTGCACAGTTCAGCACACACATGCACACACACACACACACACACACACACACCAGCACCTGGCGGGATGGCATCCGGGAGCTAGTGCTGAATATATGGAGCTGATGGTGGGGGTCTGCCCTTCTCCCAACCTTTCCCTAACAGGAACACCTGTCTTTTTTAAAATCCTTTTATTGGGAGCTCATACAGCTCTGATCCCAATCATTACATAATTCCATTGTTTGTCAAGCACATTTGCACATCCGTTTTCCTCATCATTCTCATAACATTTGCTTTTTATTTAAGCCCTTGGCATTGGATTCTTATTTCCCCCCTCCCTCCCTGCTCCCCTCTCCCTTATTAACCCTTGATAATTTATAATTTATTAATTGATTTCCCCTTTCCACCCTACCTTCCCTCCACCCTCCTGATATCTCCACTCTCACCACTGGTCCTGAAAGTATCCTCTTTCCTGGATTCCCTGTGTTTCTGGCTCCTATCTGTACCTGTATACATCCTCTGGTATAGCTGGATTTGTAAGGTAGAATTGGGATCATGATAGTGGGAAGGAGGAAGCCTTGAAGAACTAGAGGAAAGTTGTTTGGTTCATCACTGCTACACTGTACCCTGACTGGTTTGTCTCCTCCCTGGGACTCCTCAGTAAGGGGATGTCCATTACATACAGATGAACTTTGAGTCCCCAACCTGTACTCCCCCTCACTTATAATAATACAGTTTTGATTATTATATGCCTGATTTTTGTATTATTTGATGCCTGATACTGATTCCTTCGACACCTCATGGTCACACAGGGTGGTGCGTGTCTTCCATGTGGGCTTTGCTGCTTCTCAGCTAGATGGCTACTTGTTTATCTTCAAGGCTTTAAGACCCCAGATGCTATATCTTTTGATAGCCAGGCACCTTCAGCTTTCTTCACTAACATTGCATATGCACACATTTGTCTTCAGTGATCATGTCAGGAAGGTGAGCATCATGGAATGCCTGCTTAATAGAACAAGGTGCTCTTGCATTGAAGAAGTACTTGACTGGAGGCCCAATGTCCATCTGCTACCTTAATACTGAACCTACAAATATGTGCACGTAAATCTGTTTCCCCATAATCATATATAAATATATTCACCTATGTAAATGCCTGTGTTTAGACCTCTATAAATGCCCTTTGTTTCCTATATCTTTCCTCTATTTCCTTTTACTTTCCCCTTGTCTCATATCATGCTCAGTCTATCTGAGGTGAAAAATCGAATTCTCAGCAGGGAGATCGAACCATAGGGAGCCTGTTCAAAGCCCAGGCCTCCAATTCTGGAGCGCCTGGTTCCTGGAATGCCAGGTCTGCTGTTAGACCTCCATTAACAGCCCCCCCCCACCTTTGAAGACCCTGCATGGTGCCAATGTATGGGGCTGCTCACCAAGAGGTTGCAGGTTTCAGTCTACCCAGAGGCCCCTCAGAAGAAAAGCCTGGCAATCTGCTGCTTGGCAAGCCCTGTGGGACACAGTTCTCCTGACCCTAGTGGGGTTGGTGCTGTGACTCAGATCCATCTGTTGCACATGCCAGTCTGGAATGCAGAGGTCTCCTTCCTCCCTGCCGCTTCAGTCCAAACCAAGCTTCGGAACCCGCCCCCCATCTTTAACTCAAGGTGGCCTGCACCCACACCTACTCAGTTTGTGGCTCTCTTCATTGCCCTTGGAGCGTTGGTTTGGGAAGTGTGCTTTCCGGCAGGTCGCTTTATGCCTCTGCTCCTCGGTCAGCACCTTCACACGGGAGCCGCCTCACAGGGTTTTGATTAGATGAGTCTCAGAGTGAGGCCTCGTTAGGGTTCTCACACACGGGGAATCCCGGGCCCAGAGCGTGGCAGGAGGATGAGCCACTCACCCTCACACAGAGCACACCCTAACCTAACCCAGTGACTGCTACACTGAACCGCGGGAATCGGCTGTCGCAACCGCGGTCTCCTGGGGATTTTGTTAAAATCAGATCGGAACCCGAGAAGTCTTTGGGAGCCTGAGATTCTGCACATGATTGTATGAGTCAGAGTCAATTTGACAGCATCCCCCCCCAAAAAAAAACCCATTAGTAACAGGTTCCAGGGGCACAGCGACCACACTTGGAATCGTTCCTGAGTAGCACAAACAGTTAATATGGTTAAGCTCTTCCCTCTGAGGGATGTGGTTGGTGGCTTGAGACCTGCCAGAGTCCCTCAGAAATCAGATTCGGAGGTCTGCTTCCTTGATAGCCCTTTGGGGACTCTTGCTTGTGCACACGTGTGGTCACTGCGTGGTGAAACCAACATGACAATAACAAAGAGAGCAGGGGCTGGTGTTCTGAGCACCGGTCCCCATGTGGCACCATCTAGCCTGGTTTCCTGTGCAGAGTGAGGACCCCACCCCCTGACACCCGCCCATCTATTAGAATGCACACATCCTCAGGGCGGTGCTAGGAATGGTGTTGCACCCTGGCTCAGACTATCACACACACACACACACACACACACACACACACACACACACACACACACACACACACCAGCTGATGGAACCTTGTGAGGGACTGAGATTTCCCAGGGGCCCAACTGCGGTGTCTCAGAAATCAACGCTCTGAGATGGAACCGGCTGTGCACCAACCTCCTAGCCCTGATTAATTCCCTCCCTTTGTTTGCCTCATTATCGTGATTAGGGTCTGCCCGTAGCATAGCAACGGCTCATCGTAGGCTGGGTGCAGAGTGCATAATTCCCGCTATTAAATTTTTATCGAGGCTTAATTGTGCTGCTTTGTGCAGCAGTGATGCTTCAACGTTTCAGAAAAAGCGGGGATGTGGTTAGTGGGAGCGGATGGCTGTTTCAGCTCCGCCAGCTCGGCACAGGCCGGCTTGCCGATGTCATTGACCTTGAGATGCTTCCCCGTGGCCAGGAAGAAGCCCATCATTCATTTATTAACCTTCCAGAAGGTCTGCACACAATCCCCTGTGACCAGGCAGAAAGCGTATTATGGGTCAAATGCCATTACAGAAAACCCCAAAGGGCAGAGTGACCACACACTCTGGCCGGATGGCATTCTGGTCCGGGAGGCTGGTGGGGACTGGGGGTGGGGGGGGGGTGTGAGGGCCTACAGCCAGCAGGGTGATAGAGGCAGAGTGATGTAGACAAGTGTGTCCTGCAGATGCCCCAGTGCGGCTCAGGGGCCTTCCAAAGCCAGCAGCAGAATTGACAGACTTGAAGGATATCTTCTAGAAACTTGAAAGTCGATTGCCCCAACCTGTGCTTAGGGGAGGCAGAAAGAGAGGAACCTATTAGCAAGGACTTCGACAAATGGTTTCCAAACCTGACGGAGCCCTCGCATCACCTGGGGGGCTTGTTAGAGTGGCCCGAGGTCAAACCTGCTCCTCAGCATGGGGACCAGGGCCGTGGGGAAGGCCTTTCGGGTGATGCTGCTGCCGAGCCTGTTTGGGAATCGCTAATGGGCAGGCTTTGAGAGCCTCCGAAAATGCGCAAAGCAAAAAAAACGAAACAGAGAAAGGCAGTAGAACTCGCAGCCCCCTGGGGAAGGGGCCCATTTACTTGGTTTAGTTCAAAGTGGAACCACAAGGCCTGCCAGCAAGGGCGGTGGTTCTAAACCAGGGCTTCACAGGTGCATGCCCAAGAGGCACCTGGGGGGCTTGTTAAGCACTGGTTGTGGAGCCCTCCTCCCCCACAGAGCTGGTTGATTCGGGCAGTGAATGCTGAGACTGGCTGTTTCGAATAAACTCTGCGGACCAGAATTTAGAATCATGGCTCAAAGTGATTCTGTGAATTTGGGCTGAGCATATCTCTCTAACAAGGAGTCACTTGTACCTGTCAACCCCCACATCCTGGAGTGCTGCTTTGCATGGAGATTCCAGCCCTGGCCTTGAATATTATGTTACTCTGGGTAGACTAGAGAAACAAATCCATAGAAACTCATATGTGTACAAAAGAGAGTTTTATATAAAGGGTAATTATAAGAAAGCCTCCCTACTCAGTCAAATCCAAGCCCATAAGACCAATATTAGCCCATATGTCTGATACCAATCTATAAAGTCCACTTCAGACTGGCCAACACATGCAAGGACACTGTATTCAGGATGATCACAGGCCAGTGAGGAGAAGAAAGTCCTTATATCTAGTGGCAGTGGAAGCATCTCAGCACTGGCAGGGATCTCTAAGTGGCTTCTCTGGCTCAGGGCACTACCACAGTTCCATGTTGTCAGCTACAAAGTGTAGCGGAGTGAGCGGAGAGAAAAAGAAGTGTCTCCCGCCTCTAAGAACGAAAAATACAGGAATTCCCCGAACTCTCAGGAAAAGGCCATGCCCACACAGAGGTCTCATTGGCTATCTTCAGATTGACAGACTAGGCTCCACCTCTTGACTCTTAATCCTCTCAAGTCCCAGATTGACACCAGATGATGTCACTATCACAAATATATTTCTGTAATCCAGAAACAGTGGTGTTTGTAAGCAAGCTTTGACCTGAGCCATTATGGTTTACCGCAAGCTTCTTGCCGTAGAGTTGATTGTCACTCACAGGGAGCCTATAGGTAAGGTGACCAGATGTCCTGCGTCTTAACAATTGAACAACATCCCACGGCATTTTAAAATTAAAATAAATATATTGCAATACTATTTTTGCGTTCTATGAAAATTTTTGTTGCACAAATTTTTAATCAAGAACCCCTCCCACCCCCCCCTACCCCTGTCGATGGTGTCCTGCTTAACATCTGGTCACTTTACTATAGGACAAGGTAGAACTGCCCCTGTGGGTTTCTGAGACTGTAACTGCTCCCCCAAGCAGCAGCTGGTGGTTTACAACTGTAACCTCATGGTTTGCAGTGCAGCATGTAAACACCAGGGCTCCTCAACCCTTATGAAGGAGGGTCCTGGATTTGAACACAGTGGAATCCAGGGTCCTGGATTTGAGCACAGTGGGATCCAGATGAAGTCCACTCCATGGTCAGGGGATAGGGTTTCATGCACTGCTTGAACAAAGGGCAAGGCGTCCTTTAGAGAGCTGGCCTCAAACTGGGACAGGCTCAATCACGGAGTTGGGTTCCAGGGAGCAGAAGGCAAGGGGACGTACATTTGATGAAGAGCAGGTAAGTTGGAGAAAGAGTGGTGAGAGAGAGCGAATCTATAGTAAGTTTAAAGCAGGAGGTATAGACTCGGGGACCAGGAGGCTGATAACAATGCAGGAGGAAGACAAGTCAGAATACAGATTAGATCGATGGTTCCCATTTAACAAGACAATGAGCAATGGTAGGGACGATGGTGAATTAGGACTCCAGGACCCTCCAGATTGGGGATCTTGACTCAGCTCCTGTTCATTGAACCTTGGGAGAATGTGGGCCCAGAGATGCTGGCCTTCTAAAATGCTCAAGGGAAGTTGAGACTCTCTATTCTACTTGCAAATTTCCCTACTTTTAAAACCCTGGCCTAATCAAAACATGCCCATAGGCCATGTATTTGCAATAATAGTTAAAAGTGTTAAGATGCCAATTCCTAGATCCTAGTCAACTGAATGTTCCAACAAGAACTTAAAATGGAAGCTTTCCCCCTGCCTTTGGGGGAAAGAAGAGGAAAGAAATAAATGAAAAAGGAAGGAAAGATGAAGTCAGGAAAGATATTGTGAAAAGAAGGAGACCACTACTTATAAGACACTTGTACACCCTTCTTTTTCTAAGGAGCCTGTCGTCTCTACAACAGCTCGAGTCTATTACACTACTTGTTTGACAACCTGATAGTCCTGGCCCATTCCTAATTCTGGACTCAGCCGCGGGTCACTAGGAAGTGTGAAGCAAGCGAAGGCTTGGGTATGTCTGCACAGTGGACTCTATCCTCTTGGGATGCTCACACCTGGGATCCAACTTTGATAGCAAAAACAAAAACTAGCCACATAGAGAGACCATCTGGAGAGAAAAAGAGAGAGGCCCCAACCTTCCAGATGCTTCTGTTAAGGTGCAGGTCATGTGGGTGAAGCCGTGCTGGACTTTCTCATGACAACACCAGGGAACCTGAGACAGACTGGCGAAAGAACCCTACAGCTGAGCCCATAGGATCATTAGAAACAATAAGGTGGTGACTGTTTTAATTAAAGGGTTATTGGCTTAAAATCTTGGGATAGTTTGTTATGTAGCAAAAGTGAATTGAAACACCTTATAAGTAAGTAGCCCGCGATTCAGATAGGATTCTAGCTGTTTGGAAGCTAACAGAGAACCTGCTAAATAGGGAGAAAAACAAGATTATCTTGCTCATATATCAAGACTTCTGCCTTGGCTTCATTGGTTGGAACTAGCGGTACCAAGGGAGTCTGGGGACACACGGATTTCCTGAACACCACAAGTTTCTGATGAAGGAAGACGTAAGAATGGGTACATATTTCTCAGCGTCTGCTTCATTCAGTTTCTGCCGACACACACTCGAGTGCCTCTCGGGGTTTCTCTCTTCTCTGCCAAACTCATGCCATAAAGTCGCAATCCCAGTGACCCACAGAACCAGCACACCTTTATCCCATGCTTGTGTCTCAGTTGAAGGACTAAGCATGTCATATTTGTCTTCTGCTTCTTCCAAGTTCATTTAATAAGAAGCTGATTGATCTTGAGTTTGATTCAGCCCGTAGATAGCATTGCTACTGATAACAGGTCTCAGAGAAATCCACTTCAAATTTGAAACAGAGATGAGCAAACATTTTCAAAGGAGCAACTCTTCTGCAAGCCTTAGCAGGTTTCCAGGATGTTTGGCAGGAGAGGAGAGGTCATAGGAGGAGCTAAAAATAAAGTCTGCAGTTCACAGTTAGCCTGTGGTCATTTCATGAGTTAGAAGTGCCTTGGCAGGAGTGGAGAGAAGCAATAAAAGAAAATGAGATGGAAATTCACTCATTTTCTTTATTTTCATCAACTTCTTGAAGGGAGGAAATGGAGATGGATGAGACATAAAAATCACAGAACTTAGACTTGGCAATGCTCACAGAGATATATTATTCCAACCTTTTGCCCCACTGTGAATTTTTGTTTTGTTTTGTTTTAAACTTTTTCTTCTCGTTTGGGTGTAAATTTACAGAACTCATTTGCTTCCCAGTCACCAAGTTCGGCCCTTCTGTGTGTTTGTGACATGAACTGTAGTCTCTACAAAGGAGCAGCATTCTTCTTCCTTCTCCCTTGAGTTCTCTGTGTCCTGCCCCACCCTGCTCTGTGGACTTTGATTTGGGCAAAGGCTGTCTTTGTGGCCTCCGACGGTTGATTGTTTTGCGAAGTCTGCTCTTCACAGGTGCCATTGCTCGCTTTTGTAGGACTGCCTGACTGCCTGACTGAAAGGTGACCCCCAGGTGTGCGCTCTGTTTTAAAGTTGTATTTATCTGACTGGTAAGTCTTTTATGGTTTTGAATTTGATTTGACCTTTCCTTCCACTCTATCCTGGATTTGCTAGGGGTCCCCATCAGAGCAGTCGGTGGAGATAGCAGGGCACCATCTAGTTCTTCAGGTCTCCTGAGAGTGGAGGCAGTGGTTCACATGGCCTAGTAGTTCTTTAGACTAATTGTTGTCCTTGAGATTCTTATTTTCTTCATTCTAGTTTGCTCCACACAAGGAGAGACCAGTGGTTGTCATTTAGCTGGCCTTTTGCAAATGTTTAAGACCCTGCATGCTACTCACCAAAGTAAAATGTAGCACATTGTCTTTGTGGACAATGTTATGCCAATTGACCTAGATGTCCTCTGAGCCTGTGGTCCTTAGCCCTCGAGCCCAGTTCCTCGTCTGCTTTTTGGTTATGGATAAGAATATTTTTTGGTAACTTTGCCCCTATATGCTCTACTATATACATGGGTCTATTTGCTGTCTGTACATGCAGAATATGCATGTAGAAATACTCTACCCAATATATATCTACTTCTGAGTGTGTTTCTGTGTGCCACCCCACCCACTTAGATTGCATATCTACCTAAGTACCCACTCATAGATTATTGTCGTTACTGTTACTGGTAACAATATCAAAGATTCCTTGCCATCATCAAATCCAACTCACAGTGACCCTAAAGGACAGAGTTGCACTGCCCTGTAGGATGTCCAAGACTGTGAGTCTTTACAGGAGCCGATGCCTGACCTTTCTCCTATAGAGGGCACAGCTTTCTAGAGAGTGACTGCTGGGTGAGAACCACCAACATTGTGCTTTACCAAACATCACTGCTACTGGAGTAATACTTCTTGAGTGTTTATCACATGACAAATGGTATTTAAAATAATTTTCTTGTACTGCTTTCTCTTCACTGTCTCTAAGATAAGCATGAATCTAATGCCAATTTTTTAGGCATCCGGTTAGTAACAGTGGATAAATGGCAGGGGTGGGGTTCCTACCTTCGGGTTCTTGGTTCTTTCTCACTCACTCCTGATAGCTTCTGTCTTGCTCCTTCTCATGCTTTCTTTACTCCTTGACATGACTCAGTCCCATTTGGAAGCCTTGATTGTTCAAAAAGTCCTTCCTATCTTAAGTAAAGTCTGGTTTTCCGTAACTCTTGTCATCTGGTCTGCCCACCCAAACCCCTCTGCCCTATCATCGTCCCCCTTTCAATATCTGCACTTGGCAAAGCACACTGCCCTGGAGACTTTTCTTCACCAGGCTAGCGTTGTTTTCAGTTGCCAGCAAGTTGAGCCCAACCCCTGACAACCACAGGAACACAAATCAGAGAGCACTGCTACCAAATCAGGGGACCCTTTACTACCCAATAATTCCCAAAGTGAAGCCATTGCTTCTTGGTATAGACTCCATCTAGGTCTATAACTTTTTAAAGGCAGCATTTCCCAATTGCTCTGCAGTCCTTGGAACAGGACACCATGCTTGGTAAAGGAAAGGGGCAGTGACAAAGAGGCAGATCTTCAACAAGATGGATGGACACAGTGGCTACAACAAGGCTTCAAATGTGGCCACAATTGTGGGCATGGCTTGGGGCCGGGCATCCGTCTGCTGTACATAGAGTCGCCATGCACTGGAACCGACTCCATAGCACCTGATAACAAGAGCAGCCGTCGTTGCAGCGGCTGCAGCAGTGGGCTTGACAGCGAGAATGATTATGAGGGTGGCGCGGGACAGGACGGCGTTCTGGTCTGCCGCATGCAGGGTCACTGTGAGTCAGAAATGACCCATTGGCACCAAATGACAGCCCTTCCCCATGGAATTTCGCATTCATCTATTTACACCACATCACAATAGCAATGTTGGCATTCTCAAGGGACTCACATTGTGTTCTTTAAAACGCTGTTTGAGTTTGGGGTACGAAGGAGTCTGAGGGACAGGCCTAGAGAAGTAGGAGAAGGCTTTCCCAGGAGATTCTCACAGTGAGCCCTTGCTGCCCTTGGAGAATGACCAGTGGCTTCGTTTCAGAGAAAGAGAATTCCAGGGTACAACCTTCCTAGCCTTTCCTTCAGCAGTTTTCCATTTTCTTAAAACTTCATAAGCTTCAGTGACGATCCTGTATCTTTTGAGAAAATCCATCCAGGTAAGCCCTTGGGAGTCCTCCAAAATAGTCACCAAAACTTTCTGAGCTGACCTTTCTGTCTGGAATGAAACTGGCCCAGCAGAACCTTCCAGCACCCATTATTTTGCTTGGATTTTTTATGAAGGCACCCTAAGGAGCTAAGACAAGTGCCCTACTGAGAACACTTGACTGCAACCATCCGCCAATCATGATTGAACATGTTCAGAACAAAACAGTTCATATATGAATGAGAACGCTAGTTGGAATACTAGTCCATCTCACTGAGTTTCTCTTATGTTCACGGACCCTCTACTTTACCATTGAAGATGTCCTTTCCTAGTGAGAAATCTTTCCTGATAATGTATTGAAAGTAGGCGAGGCAGGTCTCGCCGTCATGGCAGGATCCCTCTGCGGCAGCCACAGGTCCCTTCTCTATAAAGAATCGCCTGTGTACCAAGCTTCTGCCTCTAGCCAGATTATATTCAAGGGCTGCAAATTCAAACCCTTACAGACACAAGGCTAGTAAAAATAAATAGAGCAATCCAGGTACAGTAAAACCACAGGGCTTTTGATAGAGCTTTTCTCTGCAAATTGAATGATAAAAGGCAATTGATGTGTAGCCTCCATGTTGGGGAACAACAGAGAGAGGTGAGCACCGAGGCACATGGCAAACAAAGACTTGATCTAAAGGGAGCTGGGATTACCCAGGTCCAGGCGAAACTTGCCATGGAAGCATGGTGCCAGGTCATACAACTTTTTTTGCCATGCAAGTATGGTGCCAGGTCATACAACTTTTTCGAAAGCAACAGTAAATCTGAGCTTTTATTTCAAAACCAAGTTGGGTTTGTTACTGTTTTGGCTAGAAATAGGAGCCCTAAGCACCCCATGCTTGATAAAGCAGAGGGAAAACAAAAGACCCTGGCGAGGTGGATAGACACAGAGGCTGAAAGTGTGGGGTCCAACAGAAGAGCAAATGTGCAGATGGTGCAGGGCGGGTGGTGCTTCATTCTGGCTTTCCTAGTGTTTCTGGGAGTTGAAACTAGGTACGTAGCCTGGCAGCCCCGAACAACAGCAGGAGGTGTCCTAATTCAATATTCCTTTGGGAAGGAAGAAAATGAGCACGTGCTCAGAAGCTGCATGAACTCATCTGTCTTGTTCCCTCATCTTCTGTGGCCAAGGGAAAATCCCAGATTTCACCCCTTACCATTGAATCTGGTTTGGGATTCCCAGATTGGCTCCTACTTATACTCTCTTTGGCATCACCCACAAAACTAGGCCCACTTTCTGCAGTCCAAGGACCAGTGTAGCTTCTACCCCATGCCCATTCCAGGCATCTGGCCCTTCCTCTTCAGTTTCCAACTAAGTTCTTGTTGTCCCACAGCATCCACCCTGCACCAGGCCCAGTCATTGCCCTGCAATATCTGTTATCCCACTTAATGGTGACTCCCCTTTCCTCTGCGGCTATCTGCTTCACTGTTTCATCTGAGTCTTTCCAGTTATCAAGGAAGGAGCTTGTCTTAGTCATGGTCTAAACTGAAAGCAGGACCCCGAGCCAGCCGAGCAGGCTCATTCAGAGCTCCTCTTTCTTTGTAAAATCTATATCTCAGTATTGCCACCTACACAATAGGATGGCTTTGAGGAATCGATTCATGCATAATGTTACGTGTGGCACATAGGAGGTGCTCATTTGTGCTATCTTTAAGGAGAAGCTACAGGAGATGATTCCTGCTCTTCTAATCCCCAGTGACCAATGGGGAAGATGACCTTTCTCTAAGAAAATGTCACCAATAACCCAGCATCAACGAGCTCAGCAGCAGGCACCCAGATTGCTTTTCTTTTCTTTTTGAGAATTATTCCTTTTTTCCCTTCCTTCCTGTACCCCCCCTCCCTCATGAACCCTTGATAGCTTATAAATCATTATTGTTTTGACATAGCTTACACTGTCTGATGTTTCCCTTCACCCACTTTTCTATTGTCTGTCCCCCAGGAAGGGGGTTATAAGTAGATCCTTATAATCAGGTCCCCCTTTCTAGCCCACCTTCCCTCCACCCTCCTGGTATCTCCATTCTCACCACTGGTCCTGAAGGAATCACCTGTCCTGGATTCCCTGTGTTTCCAGTTCCGATCTGTACCAGTGTACATCCTCTGGTCTAGCCAGATTTATAAGGTAGGACTGGGATCATGATAGTGATGGTAAGGGGTGGGAAAGCATTGAAGAACTAGAAAAAAGTTGTGTGTTTATTACTGCTACACTGCACCCTGACTGGTTTGTCTCTTCCCCGTAACCCCTTTTTAAGGGAATATCCAGTTGCCTACAGATGGACTTTGGGTCTCCAGTCTCCACTCCTCTTCATTCGCAATGGTATGATTTTTTGTTCTTTGATGCCTGATACCTGATTCCTTCGACACCTCATGATCACACAAGCTGGTGTGCTTCGTCCATGAGGGCTTTGTTGCTTCCTAACTAGATGGCCTCTTTTTTACCTTCAAGCATTTAAGACCCCAGAAGCTATATCTTTTGATAGCTGGACACCATTAACTTTTTTCACCACATTTGCTCATGCACCTACTTTGTCTTTGGCAATTATGTCAGAAAGGTGAGTATAATGGAATGCCAGGTTAATAGAACAAAGTGTTCTTGCATTGAAGGAGTACTTGAGTGGAGGCCTGGTGTCCATCTCCTACCTTAATACTAAACCTATAAGTAGATGGACATAGATCTATTTCCCCATTGTCATATATAAATATTTTACATATGTACATTCCTGTGTTTAGACCTCTATACACAGGAGGCCCTTTGCCTCCTCATTCTTTCTTCTATTTCCTTTTACTTTCCTCTGAAAGGGGGAAAGGTGGAGGTGGAGGAAAAGAAATGGTATAACCCACCCAGGAACAAGGGAACAACAAGTGATCCAAAATCAGTAGCAAGGAGGGTGTGAGAGGCCTGGTAGGGATTGATCAAGGGCAATGTAACTGAGAAGAATAACTGAAATGCAAATGAAGGGTGAGCAGGTTAGTGGGACCAGATTGCTTTTCTAAGAAAAAAGTTTGCTATAGTCCAATTTGTATAGTCCAGTAGATGATCTCTGACTCCTATCACGGCTGATTACTTGATGAATGACTTGGGAGTTTACTGAGCGTCCATGAGCCCAATTTCTCCACCTATAAAACAGTATTAGTAGCATAATGATGAGCATCAAATTTGATTTTAGTAAACCATTTGGCACATAGTCAGATATGTTGTTGATGATAATGATGGTAATGATGACGGTATTGAAGCACAAGCAGACATTAAATTTTCCTGGACAGCAAGAGAAGCCTTCCTTTATTTGCTGTCAGATTGTATTAAAATTAACTTAGATGCTTATTGCTTGGTGTTGCTGGAAGGAAAGTCAAGCAGGACAAACCTTTAGAACCTAACCAGTTTGAGTCCTCCCTCCCCCATCCTCTCTCTAGAGAGAGCCACTGTTTAACAGTTGATGTGTTCCCTTCCTGCTGTTCTTCTATACACACACACACACACACACACACACACATTTAAAGTAACTTTGCAATCGTACTACACATAGTCTTGCAGCTATACCTGGCAGAGAGCTGCCAGAAATTCAAACAGTAATCAGAAGAGGATATGAATATCATTGCAGATGTCAGATGAATCTTGGCTGAAGTCAGAGAATATAAGAAAGATGTTTATTTGTCTTTTATTGACTATGCAAGGCATTTGGCAGTATGGATTGCAACAATCTATGGATATCATTGGGAAGAATGGGAATTTCAGAAAACTTCATGTGCTCATGGAGAGCTTGTATAAGGATCAAGAGGCCATCGTTCAAGCAGAACAAAGGGATAGTGGAGGCTGAAATCTGGAAAAGTGTGACTCATGGTTGCACCCTCTCACCTCACTTATTCAATCTGGATGCAGAGTAAACGAAATGCAAAGCTGGACTATACAAAGAAGAACATGGCGTCAGGGTTGGAGGAGATATAGGAGGACCCAGCTCTGCTTGCTGAGAGCAAGGGGGACATGAAGCACTTGCTGATGAAGATCAAAAACTGCAGCCCACCATATTGATTACAACTCAGGGTAAAGAAAATTAAAATCTTCACAACTGGACGCTGAGAGAGCCTCATGATAATGGACAGTAGATCAAACTTGTTGAGCACTTTGTTTTGCTGGAATCCACAGAAGTGCTCAGTCGAGAAATCCAACAATATATTGCATTAGGCAAATGTGCTGCACAAGGCCCTCTCTAAAGTGCTAAAGAGAAAAGGTGTCACGCTGAGGACTGAGGTGAGCCCGATCCCAGCCGTGATATTTTCAATCTGCTTATTTATCTTCATGTGAAAGTTGGACACTATATGAGTGTAATGCAGACCTGAGAAGAATTGATGCATTTGAATTATGATGATGACAAAGAATATTGAAAATACCGTAGCCTGTCAACAGAGCAAACAAATCTGTCTTGGAAGAAGTCTAGCCAAATGCACTTTGCAAGGGAGGCTATCAAAGCTGCACCACCTATAGGCTGGACATGTGATCAGGAGAGATCAGTCCCTGAAAGAGGGTAGAATGCTTGGTAAACCAGCTGGATGGACACAGTGGCTGCCACGAGGGGCTCAAAGGTGACAACAATTGTGAGGCTGGTGCAGGACAGGCAGTGATTCATTTTGTTCACAGTCACATGGGGAGGCTGGGAAGCTGCTGTGGCAGCACCTTACACCACTGCCAGCAATTACTTGTGCCAATTTCAATTCTGACCATATAGACAAAGTTCTGCTTCTCTATGTCCCACAAGCGTAATCTCAACTATTTCCATTCTGCTGCTCTTAAAATGTAATGCAGTACATAAGTATGACATTCTGAACTTTGACCTTGCCAAATTGGTACTGCCCATCGCTGCTGATGTCAGGATGTTGGCCCCACCAACCACCTGCAGGAAATAGAAGTTTCTTCAACAGAGAAAGCGCCACGGAGACGCCACAGTCCCTTCATCCTGAAGCCAGCTTGATGAGAACGAATGGCCATGTTATAACCAGAAGAATGGATTTCAATTTTAAGGGTATTTTTTATAAGAGTATATTTTAAGTACGTTGAATTGGGGGGCAGGGATATTTCATGACAACTTGTCAATACACTTGTTCACTCATCTTTCCTCGGAAAGGAATGGGGTTGAAGGCTGCTGAAATAGGCAGAGGTTGGCAAGGCCACTCAGGCAGAATTATCCTGATCTGAGCACGTGTGTCTGACTGGCCTGTTTGAGAAGAAAGAGCAGAAATGAGAGTCCTCTGCTGTGAGAAAGAAGAACTTGGAGACACCATAGCCCGGATCTCTATTAAAGAGGTAAGGGCATTTCTGTAAACCACAAGGGCCCTTGCCTTCCCTCGTCTTGCTCTTGCCCTTCTATAGTTTTGTTGTGTTGTTAACTGCTATTGAATCACAATTGTCATGTGTGAGCCCATTGTTGCAGCCACGGTGTCAATGCACCTAAGTGAGGGTCTGCCTCTTTTTTGCTGATCTTCCACTTTACCACACGTTTGTGGTAGTTATATAATCTGGTATCAATTTAGGACTGGAGAGGAAATAATGAAGGGTAGTGTCTAGTCTTTCAATTGGATTATAGCCCATGAGGCCTCTGTGTGGGCATGGCCTTCTCCTGAGAATTCTGGGAATTCTTGGATTCTTCCTTCTTGGAGGCAGGAAAGAATCGCTCTCTCCTCACTCACTTGGAGATACTCTACTGATGAGACACATGACACTATGCTGGTAGACCCAGTGCCCTAGAACTAGAGGAGCTGTGTGGAGACCTGGCCAGCACTGAGATGCTTACAATGCCACTGGATCCAAAGGCTTTCTACCCATCAGCCTGTAATTGTCCTGCATTCTGCATCATTGCATGTGTTTCATATGTTTGAAGAGGACTTTATAAATTGATAATGAATATATGGGCTAATATCGGACTCATGGGCATGGACTGGACTGGTTGGGATGCCTTCTTAATGTATATCTACCCTTTATATAAAACCCTCTCTTATACACATATACGGTTCTATAGATTTATTTCTCTAGTCTATCCAGAATAACACAATGTTCTTTTCCAGAGACTCGTACCTCCTGATAAAATGCTTCTAAGGAGTATTCTAGCTGTACTTTCAAGACAGATGTGTTTGTTTTCCTGGCCCTTACAGTGTTTGTTTGTTTGTTTGTTTGTTTGGGGGGAGGGGAGGGGTTTGCTCGCACCATAATTCAAAGACATCAAATCTTTTCTGATCTTCCGCATTCATTGTCCAGCTGTCCTGTGTTGATAAAGCAGATCAAAAAGACCACAGCAGGTCAGGATCACTGTAGTGCTCAAAGGGACACCATTGCTCTTTAACACTTTGGAGAGGTCTTGTGCAGAAAATTTGCCCAATACAATAAACTGTTTGGTATCCTAACTGCTCCTTTATTGTGGATCCCAGAAAAATGAATTCCTAGACAAGTTAAATCTTTTCTCCATACATCAATGTAATTTACTGGTCCAGTTATAAGGATTTTGTTTTCTTTACATTAAGTTGCAATCCTCACTATGGGATATAGTCTGTGATCTCCATCAACAAGTGTTTCATGTCCTTCTTGCTTTCAGCAAGCAAGATTATGCCATCTGGATATCTCAGGTCACTAATGAGCCTTCTTCCAAGTCCAATGCCACGTTCTTTATCACATAATCTATGGAGCTGTCCAAATGAAATGATCACTAAGGAAAGTCTATACAAATGAAGGCATAGGAAAAAAAAATGAAGCCATGGTTGCATGATGCTTACTTTCCCAATGCCATCACAGAAAACTAATGTGTGCACAAGCAAAAGTGGTGAAAAAAGCTGAGGGTGCCTGGCTATCACAAGATATAGCATCTGGGGTCTTAAAGGCTTGAAGATAAACCAGCTTCCATCTATCTCAGAAGCAACAAAGCCCCCATGGAAGAAGCACACCAGCCTGTGTGAACACGAGATGTCAAAGGGATCAGGTATCAGACATCAAAGAACTAAAAATGATATCATCATAAATGAGGAGACATACAGATTGGGGACCCAAAGTCCATCTGTAGGCAATTGGACATTCCCTTACAGAAGCATCATGGGGAGGAGACAAGCCAGTCAGGGTGCAGTGTAGCAATGATGAAACATACAACTTTCCACTAGTTCTTCAATGCTTCCCATCCCCCACCCCCACTATCATGATTCTGATTCTACCTTAAAAATCTGACTAGACCAAAGGATGTACACTGGTACATATAGAAACTGGAAACACAGGGAATCCAGGACAGATGATCCCTTCAGAACTAGCTATGAGAGTGGCAATACCAGGAAAGTAAAGGGAAGGTGGAATAGAAGGGGCACCTATTATAAGGATCTGCATATAACCTCCTCCCTGGGATACAGAAAACAGAGAAGTAGATGAAGAGACATCAACAGTGTAAGATATGAAAAAATAATAATAATTTATAAATTATCAAGGGCTCATGAAGAAAAGTGAGAAGGGAGGAAGGAAAATGAGGAGCTGATACCAAGGGCTCATTCTCAAGTTTTGAGAATGATGATGGCAACAAATGTACAAATGTGTTTGACATACACTGGATATATAGATATAGATATATATGAGTTATATGAGCCCCCAATAAGATGATTTTTCTAAAAATGAAGGCATGTCCCAAGCCCCACTTGAGTCATCTCTGGAGGGAGACTGGCCATCATGCATGGTGGCTAGGGTGTTGATTTGGGGAGAGTGTGACTGGCAGTTGGGACACTTGTATGCACTGATTTGTGTTCTACTCAGGACAAAAGGACCAACCATTGAATTCACCTCTGGACTCCTAGCCCGGCACCAGTTCCTGATCTTTGTCTCATGGCATGTTCATTGATTGCCAATGCAATCTCCTTAGTCCCGTGTGCATGTTGGTGACTCACACTTGTATGCCTCTATCCTGGACCTCTTGCCTTTCCTTCACCAGGTATAAGGTATACAGGAAGTCCCCAGAATATGAACATTCATTCTACATAAGAACCAACTGAAATAAAACATACTTTTATTTTACATTAATATTTTGAAGTACACTCAATAGTTCATAATAACAAATGGGACTCCAATAGACTCCACCCCTACATTTCAATCATAAAATTAACATAAACAGGTGACTGCCACAGTTTCCAAACTGAAGACTCCAATTTGTAAAACATAGGTCAGAATCTATTTTGTTCTTGGAGCCTCCAACAATGAAATGAGAGGCTTCATGTTAAAATATCAACAGTTTATACAAAAACACTTACTATGTTAAATAGTGAGTATCTAGCTAATTTATTAAAGATAAAAGTTCCTTTTGGTGTAAGATATGAAAATAATAATTCATAAATGATCAAGTGTTCATGGGGGAGGGGAAATAGAGAAGCTGATGCCAAGGGCTCAAATAGAAATAAAAATGTTTGGTGAAAATGGTAGCAGCCGACTACCAAAAGACATAGCTTCTGGGGTCTTTAAGGCTTGAGTAAACAAGCGGCCATTCAGCTCAGAAGCAATAAAGCCTACACGGCAGAAGCACACCAGCCTGTGTGATCATGAGGTGGTGAAGGGATCCAGTGTCAGGCATCAATGAGCTACAATTATATTATTAGTAATAAGGGGGAGTACAGATTGGGGACCCAAAGCCCATCAATAGGTGAGGTAACATCCTCTTGCAGAGGGGTTACAAGGAGGAGATGAGCCAGTTAGGATACAGGGTAGGAGCAATGAAATATGCAACCTTCCTCTAGTTCCCATGCTGCCTCCCACCCACTATCATGACCCCAATTTTACCACATAAATCCAGCTAGACCAGGAGATGTACAGTGAAGTTGGAAATATGGGAAACTTAGGATAGATGACCTATCAAGACTAGTAATAGGAGTGGTAATACCAGGAGGGTAGAGGGATGGAGGAATAGAAAGGGAGAACCAACTTCAGGGATCTACACTTAGCCTCCTCTCTGGGACAAGGACAACAGGGAAGCTAGTGTTGGGACACATTGTACAGTGTACAGTATGACAAAATAACAATTTGTAAATTACTAAGGGTTCAAGGGGGAGGGGGTGAGGAAGGGTAATATAGGGAGCTGATACTGGGGGCCTGGAGGGAAGGAGAATGTTTTGAGAGTGATGATGGCAATGGGTGTGTAAATGTGGCCTGCATACAATTGATGTTGGTATGGATTGTGATGGGAGTTGAATGGACCCCCAATAAAATGATTCATTAAAAAAAAGGGGGGGTGGGGCTGAGCCCCGGTGGCGTAGTGGTTGTGCGTGGGACAGCGGCCCACTGGGACGGAGGTTCAATTCCAGCAGTGGGGCTGGGCCTCCTACTCCCACCACCGGAGAGCAGTGATGCCCAAAAACAAAAAAAAAAGGGGGGGAGAGGGGAAAGAGAGTTGTGAGTTTTTTTAAAGAGGAGCTTGTACCAAGGACTCAAGTGGAAAATGTTTGGAAATGTATGTGGCAGCATGTGTGCAAATTTACTTGATCCAAATGATGTACTGAATGTTGTAGTAGCTGTAAGAGCCCACAATAAATTATTTTTAAAAAATGGTGGCAGCATATGTATAAATGTGCTTGAAACAATGGATGTATGGATGATTATAAGAGTTCAAAGAGTCACCAGTAAAATTATTTAAAAGGAAAAAGTTAATTTTTCTAGGTACAGAGATATTTATTTTTCATTCTATCTTCTTAAAATATCCAAATTACTAAAATCAATGATTATTCTATTGACTTTGCAATGCCTACCAAAACATCATTACTACCCCTACATTATTATGCTCAAGATGTTTTGGCATAACTAGAAGCATTTCTTTAATGATTTTTATGCATGGAAAAGTATGTATGACTCTGACTTATGTACAAGTTCAATTAGTGAATGGCACACATTCAGGATCCAGGGACTGCCTTACTTGGCCTTTCCTGGGTGGCAGTGTTAAATGCTTGGCTGCTAACTAAATGTGGTTCCATGTGGGAGCAACTTAGTGACCATAGTGATTACATCCTAGAAGAACCTACAGGACAGTTCTACTCTGTTCTTTAAGGTTAATATGAGTTACAATAAACTCGTAGACATACAACAACACTTAGCATCTCCATTTGGATACCTAATATTCATCCTAAACTTAAAGCTCCCTGAAACTGAGTGTTAATCTCTGCCCTTGCCCTCAATCCATTTTAATCTGTCAGTGACAACTCCAATCTTCTAATAGCGCTGTGAAGAACCTTGGAGCTATTTTTCACTCCTCTTATTCTTTTTACTCCCCAAATTCTGTTGGCTCTGTTTTCAAATGTGTCCAGAATCTAACCACTCTTCTCTGCCACCAGCTTGGTTCCAAGTCTGGTCCCACTCAAATAACATGCCTATGTCCTTACCCCTAGAATATGATATGATCTTATCTCTGTAGATGTGATCCAGTGAAGACTCTCAAGTTGAGGTCATCCTAAATTTTCTGTGCAGACCTTGAATCTATTGATAAATGTCCTTATTAGAGAAATGAAACAGGAGATTAGAGACACAGAAAAGGTCATATGAAGACAGAAGCAGAAATCTGAGTCATTGTCACACACTCATCACTGAGTCAGAAATGAGTCAGTGGCAGTGAATTTCGTTTGTTTCGGTGAAGTCTGTACATCCATCCATCCACCCATCCATCCTGTTTTGAATTAACACTGAAATGTGAAGCTATTTTATATAGCACCTGAGAGCTTCCTGACTTCATTTTACAATAGCATTAAGACTTCATGTTATATATTGGCTATTGATTATGAAATGACTTGGCCAGTCTGCAGTTAATCTACAGTTATGTCATTTCCAGCCCCTTGATCCACTACTGGGAACTTATACACCCCTGTGAAAGTCTTGAGGTAGAAAGGTACTTGTAAAAAAGAAAACCTCAGTAAATGAGTTTGGGGCTGGATCCTAGGTTCTGGAGGTCCAAGTCCTCTGCCGTGCCCTCAGCTACTGTGCTTCTCTTAGTTTCGTGGGGAGTGGGCCTCAGCAGAAGCAGCTGACAGCAAGAGCTGCTGTTCATGGGGTGATTCCTTGGCCCCTGACTTCACACAATGTACTTGGCTTAACCCTACTCTCAGGGAAGTATCAAGCTTGAGGCTTGTATCAGTTCATCACTTGCTTTATCAAAGGTCATACAATTAAGGGAGCTCTGGCGGTGTAGTGGGCTGGGGGTAGGGGGTGGGGATGGGGCTAGTAACCACAAGGCCACCTGTTTTAATTCACCGCAGCTTACTGGGAGAAAGGTGAGGCTTCCAGCTCCCATGAGGATTTACAAGCTCAGAAATCCACAGGCCAGTTCTCCTCTACGAGTCAGAACCCACGTGGTGGCAGTGGATTTGGGTTTTGCAGGTCACACCAGAGCAAGCTCCTGGTCCAGGTCTGTTCACCAGAGCGGAGCCTGGAGCTTCAGGAACCTACGGAACTCTCTCTCTCTGCCGCAAGTCCCTCAACCGTAAATCAAAACCAAATAAAAGCAGCACTGCTCTCAAGTGAATTCTGACTCACAGTGAACCTGTATAGGATTTCAGAGATGTAGATACTGGGGCAGAGCGGCCAGGGGCAAGCGAGTGTAAATCTTTACATGAGCAGTCAAGCCTCATCTTTCTCCCATGAAACAGCTGATGTGCTAACCTGGGGTTAGCAGCCCAATACCTAACCCCACAGCCACAACTGATCATGGGGCAGAAATAGCTGTGGTTCCTTCATACAGTCGGGTTGAGGATGAAATCCCTTTAAGTGCTTACACAGCACCTGGCAGTAAGTAGTCAAGCGCTCAATAAATATTAGTGTTCATAGGCCCAGGGGAAACACTTGAGGATAGGTGTGGGCCTGGAGACCTCAAGAAAGAGCAGATGAGAAACCATCGGGGAAACACTCCCGGCCTGCCGAGGTGAAGTTCTGAGGTGAGAGTGGTTTCTCCAAGAGTCAGCAAGGGCCACACAGACATTGCTTTGGGGGCCTGTTTCTAGGGACACGCCCAGATTCCTAGGGTATGGGGCCTGGGAATCTGCATCGTGAGCCAGGCGATTCTGATGCACCTTGGAACTGAGAGAACATGCACAGCACACACACACACACACACACACACACACACAGGTTGCCATGAATTGGAATCCACTCAATGGCAACCGATTTGAAGTCTCCATATTTCACGTGTGCTCGCTCCTGGTGGCACTGCTCTGGCGTCTTCACAACCCCTTTGAAGGCAAGTAATGTTTTCTCCCATCACTCGTGGGCTGGCAGTGGAGCCCCGGGTGGTGTGCACTGTGCATGCTCTGGACTGCTCCCTGAAAGGCCGGAGGTTCAAGTCCCCCCACAAGCACCTTGAAGAGAGGCCCCGTGATATGCTTCCAAAAGAATCAGGCCAAGGGAGCGGCTTTCTGACGTACACAGGGTTGCCATGCATCGGAATCAGCGCCACAGCAGCCAGGCAGTCACCCGCATCCAGAGAGATGTGAAGGTGTGGCCTGGGGTCGAAAGGGAAAGAAGCCTATCCAGCCCCATGACATGGAGGTCACGCCAGCACCTGTTTCCTTATAGTTCCTCCATCCCTGGAATCTTGGGTTCGCCACTTTCTACAAACCAAGTAGGTGGTGACATGTTCAGCATACGTGTATGGTATGCATGAGTGTTATGATTACATGGGGCATTTTCTATCACTAAATGGTCCTGGCACACAGATATTATTCTCTTAAATAATCAGCCACTGTCAACAAATTACAGCTTGCAAAATGAACTATGGAGGTAAAATTCATTTGAAATTCAATTTAGTGACAACAGTGGCTTTTTCAATTAGTCTGCCCAACTGTTGGAACATCTTCCTTTTGCACATTAATATCTATCTATATAATTAATCTTTTACTGTTCACCTGCTGTCGAGTACAACATCATTATCACATGGCTTTTATTATTTGGAAGCCCTAGTGGCACAGAGGGCTAAGCACTGGGCTGCTAATGGATTCAGATCTACCAGGTGCTCCAGGCAAAAGCTGAGGTGGGCAGCTTCCATACGGACTTAGATCCATGTTTCAACCTTCTTAATGCAGTGACCCTTTCATACAGTTCATGTTGTGGTCACCCCCACCCCCAAACATAGCATTATTTTTGTTGCTACTTCATCACTGTAATGTTGCTACTGTTATTAATCAGGTGACCCTGTGAAAGGGTCGTTCCACCCCCAAAGGAGTGGTGACCCACAGGTTGAGAACCACTGCCTTAGCCCTTCAGAAACCCTGTGGGGTGGGCCGACTCTGTCGTAGAAGCCACAGTGAGTGGAATAGGACGTTGTTGCAGAGGGTTCATTGATTGGGACAGAAATCATTAAATGACCCTGTAGGATATGCGTACTGGGCAGGCGGTGCTGCGGCCATCTGTGGGGTTTCCTTCCTGGCTGGGGGTTGAGAAGACAAGAGGACCTAGGAGTGGGAGTTGGGGACCGGAAGCCAGGTGACCTCCTGGGAACTGCTGGCCTTGTCACTGCATTCGGGGAGAACAAGAAGGCTAAGAGAGACTCTTTTCTAGACCCAGTCCATGGACCACAAGCCTCAATCGTTATTTTGTGTCCTCTGGGTTGCATTCTATGCCTCCTGCCGATTTCCCAGAAAATAGAACTCCTCCCCGGCAACCTATTTCCTTTCAAGATTCTGTGACACCTTTATTTTTAGTCCCTGAGGCTGGAGAGATGCAGTACCCCACCCCACACTCCTTCCTCTCCCCCAACCTCCTGAGTCACGCCCCACCTTTCAGCCTCACTCCTGCCGCCTGGTCACTCTCTTCCCGTGGTCCCGTGGCACCGTGCCACTGGTGCCTGCCAGCTCGCTCCCTGCCATCCACCTTGCGTGTGTTGGCCAACTTTAACATCAGCACCCTGCCAGCGCTCCCCACCCCCGACAGAGCCAAGCCCAATGCCCCCATACAGCAGGCTGGGCTTCAGTGCCAGCTGGAGCCTGGTGGGCACTACCCAGTCCACTTCAGTGGCCTCTCCTCCCTGTGAGACCCAATTTCCCAGGCCAAGTTGACCTTCTCCGAACACACCCTGCCAGTTCTAGTCCTCACACCTTGGCTCACACCAGTCTCACCACCTGGAAATCTCTTTCCTGGCTTTCCTCTCTTTCTGTCTCAGATAAATCTCTGTTTGTTGCCCAAAGCCCAGCTCAGACCCCACATCTGCCAGGAAGCCTTCCTGGACGCGTTCCAGTGTGGGGCGATCTGTCTCCTTCCAGCAGCCCAAGAGCTTATTGTCTGGGACATTCCTTCTGGTCCTTAATAACATGCTTTGCGATTCTCCACTGCACTCCCTAAGGAATAGAACACCCTTTGAAAGGGTGGGGGTGGGGTGTTGTCTTAGGAGTCCTGCTTCTTACAGATGGCAGTGGGTAGCAGTGAAGGCCTTTCTAAGCTTCCCCCTGCAAAAATGGGCAACCACAGTGCATCTTGTTTCCAGTACTCAGAGCTGTCTTGAGGGGTCAAGGCCACCTGGGGTGGGGGTGAGCCAGGCTGGCGGGGACTGCAGGGAGGCTAGGCCACCTCAGACAACAGTGCTGCATGCACTTGAAAGCCGCTCCTTGTCACCCATGCCTGGGATGTTCTCGGTTCTGAAGCACATCCCTGGCTGTCACAGTTATCACTCAGGGCCAAGGCGTCAGGGGGTGGGCAGGCAGCTGGGGAGGTCTGCAAACAGAGGCAGCCCTTGAGCCTGCCTCCAGGAAGAAATCAATCACATGAGACATGGGGCAGCTGAGTTTTAATGACAGGACACATTCTTTTACATGTCTGCTGATGGAAATGACCCCATAGAAAGTTTGAGAGGGAGAGAGATCATTTCGTTAGGTTCGCATTTATCTGTCTCCTTTTCCAAATCCCAGCCCCAACTCCAGACCAATGAGTTATTTCTGACTTCTAGGTCAGGTGTCTAAAACTTTGAGGGTGTCTAAGACTGAAGTTCTTAGGGGAGCAGCCAGTGGCTTTGAACCACTGACCTTGCTGTTAGCAGTCTAACACCGAACACACAGCGCCACCACAGCTCCTTTTTTGCATTGAAGTAAGCCTCATTAATAAGTGTAATCACCTAGTCCAACTTATCTATAAATTTGACCTGCAGTCACACATGTGAAACACAGAAAGGTCATATGGTACATTGCAACATAACCCAGATGGAAGAAGCACACCAGCCTGTGTGATCATGAGGTGTCAAAGGAATCAGGTATCAGGCATCAAAGAAGAAAAAATGAAAGCATTGTGAATGAGGGGAAGTGCAGAGGGGGGACTCAAGACACATCTGTAGGCAACTAGACATCCCCTTACAGAGGGGTCGTGGGGAGAAGATCAGCCAGTCAGGCTGCAATGTACCAATGATAAAACATGCAACTTTCCTCTAGTTCCTAAATGCTTCCTCCCTCCCTGCTCCCCATCATGATCCCAATTCTACCTTATAAATCCGGCTAGACCAGAGGATGTACACTGGTATAGATAGGAACTGGAAACACAGGGAATCCAGAACAGATGATCCCTTCAGGATCAGTGCTGAGAGTGGCGGTGCCGGGAGGGTAAGGTAGAAAGGGGGAACCAATTACAAGGATCTACATATAACCTCTTCCCTGAGGGACGGACAACAGAAAAGCAGATGAAGGGAGACTTCGGACAATGTAAGATATGACAAAATAACAATAATTTATAAATTATCAAGGGTTCATGAGAGAAGGGGAGAGGGGCAGGAGGAGGAAAATGAGGAGCTGATACCAAGGACTAAAGTAGAAAGCAAATGTTTAGAGAATGATGAAGGCAACAAATGTACAAATGTGCATGACACAATGGGCGAATGTATGGATTGTGATAAGAGTCATATGAGACCCCCCCAAAAAAGATGTAAATATGGACAGAAAGTATATGTGTATGTATTGTGACTACAGCTGTATGACACCCCCCCCCCAATAAAATGATTGAAAAATAAGTAAATGAATAAAATCGATGTCCAGGAGGTATAGAATGACTGGTGCGGTATGGTCAAGTGCAATGTAGCCAAGAGGAAGTACACAGAGTCAAATGAAGGTTGTACATGACAGTGGGGACAGGAGGAAAGAACTAGGAGGCGAAAGACATTTACAGAGGATAAGCATAGGTACGTAGATATAGAAGAAAAAGCTCTTGGTGTGGTACAGAACCCGAGAATCACAGTAAAAAGAGAACCTGCAAAGGCCCAGGCGAGTGCCATCGACCCTGTGTCAGCCCCAACTCAGAATCGGGGCCTGGATTCCAGCAAGCACATGCGGGGACTCCTAAGACACCAGGGCCTTGACCCCTGTCCCATGCCCTGCTCCCCCCCCCCACCTCCCCGAATGGGCATGCTGCCTCGTCTCTTCTCTCTCTCCTTCACATTTGTGGGCCTTGCGTGTGGAGAGTCCCTCGGGCTCGGCACCCAGGTTTTGCGGATGAGGGGGGTGGGCCTGAATGCGTGCACAAAGGATGATCGGCAGTAGGGAGTCCAGCTCAGAAGGGAGGCGGCGCAGCAGAGGCACTGGCGTGGGCGCAGACAGATTTGGACTTAAAGCCCAGTTCTTCTTCTTACTAGCTGTGTGGCACTGGGCAAGTTACTCAACTTCTCTGAGCTCCACTTTCCTTACCTGCAAAATGGCGAAAGTTTAAAAAAAAAAGTCCTTCATAGGATTGTGCCAAGGGAGCCATGGTCTGGAGAAACTCACTCCCATTGAGTCCCGTCTGACTCCTCGTGACCCTACCGGCCGGGGGCACATTGGCCGTGTGGATACTTAAAACGTAAACAGGCTCGGAGGGAAACCCCATTTTCTCTTAATTCCAGTTTCCCTTGGGCTTTGTGAAGCCCTACAGATTACCCACTTGACAAGCTTTGCCAGATGACTGGGATAAATAACAGGCAAATGTTAGCTCCTATTGGAACAGAAACCCCACACTAAATCCACTGCCATGAGCTTGCAGAGCAGCCGTGCAGCACAGGGTTTCCAAGACTGTAAACTTCACAGAAACAAACGGCCTCAGTGTTCTCCCAAAGAGTGGTTGGTGGATTTGAACCACTGGCCGGTGGTTAGCAGTTCAACTGCTCACTCACAATCGCCACCAGGGCTCCTTTCTTCTTAGAATAACAATGACAACACACAGACAAGCAGAAACACCCAAAATCACTGCAGTGGAGTACATGGTGACTCTCTGGGACAGGGGGGAACTGCCCCTGGGGGTCTGAGGCTCTGACTCTTGGGGAGAGTGGAACACCCCATCTAGAACACTGTCTCTCTCCCCTGGAGTCCTTGGTGGCTTTCTACTGCTACAATGCATAACTGCTACACAACCAGAGCTCCTTATTAGAATAATTTAAAATTTTAAAAATCAAGACAAACAATGTCATCAAGTCAATTCATCTCAGCAACCCCATAACACTGGTAAACCACCGTGCTTTTCTCCCACAGAACAGCTGGCCCCGAAGTTAGCAGCCCAGGTTGTAACCACTACACTACAGTGAGGGCTAACACTCGAGCCTTCAGGGGTCTGCAGATGTTGTCCTCATTTCCTAATTCCCCTGGTACTGGTTTCAGGCCAGGCTCGCCACGCTCTAGGCCCTGCCTGTAGGGATAGGAGACTGTGGCAGCCCTCCTCCGTGCTCTGGGGGGGTTGCCCCTCATGCCCACCCTGCTGGTTAGCCCCTTCCCTGTGTGATCCTTGAGAGGTGGGGCAGCCTTTGTGAGGGGGGCGGGGCATTTGTCTGCTCCAGCGAATGAACAGCAACTCAGTGGCCTCTGGAGCAGCCCCACAGCGGCAGCAGGCTCTGGTTCCCCTTGTGCTTTGGCCGCTCCCTCCCACAGCCCTTAGGTCCTGACAAAACTGCGCTCAGAAAGCAGGTCCAGAGCAGAGGTCCCCTCCTTTCAGACTAAGTTACAGAACCCAGTCTCTGGCTCCACCTTGAAGGACGTCAGAGATTTCAGCCACTGCGGCCTGCAAGGGGAGGAGCAGGCAGTTGCCTACTTGGTGTGATTCCAGGTGTCTGGAAAAATCCCTTGAGCCCCCAATAGTTTCCTATGTAAGCTGGCACTCCACCGCTCAAGCCTCGGTCTTCCGAGGAGGCCGAGCTGACCGTCCAAGCACAGACCAGGCAGAGGCCAACAGCTGGAGCATCAGCACCGCCGGGGTGTGCTGGAAATACGCACCCTCAGGCTCCTGGAAGGGCAGGGGCTGCCTCGGGGTGAGGGCCCGTGCTGGGTTGTGACTCAGCAACAGCCCCACTGGCGGGTGGGTGCTCTCCAGGAATGGGAAAGCGCAGTGCCAGTTTAGCTCGTCTCCATGGAGACTGCATGTGCCAGCAGGACTCCGCCCCATACCTTTCACTGGCTGGTTTTTTCTGAGAGTTGCCACCAGGCCTCTTCTGCTGAGCTGCTCCTGGCTGGACAGAAACTGCCGGCTCTTCAGCTATTGGCCCAGAGCGGTGGTGCTCCCCCTTCCTCCTGCCACGACCCTGTCATACACTTCCTCATGTTGTGGTAACCCTGACCATAAAATTATTTTTGCTGCTACCTCATAAGTGTCATTTTGCTACTGTTGTGAATCGTCATGTAAATATCTGATGTGCGGGATGTGTTTTCATTGTTACAAACTGAACATCATTAAAGCAGAGTGATGAATCACAAAAGCAATATGCATATTGTGAAATGTTTGTTTCTAATTGCAATAAGTGAAATTCTGTCTTGAAGCACTGTGTAGCCTGGGTAACAGTCCTACGCCAGGTACTCCTACGTGGGCATCTCTGCATGTGGGCAGACCCGCCTGGAGAAGATAGGGCAGTGGTGTCTCAGATCCTGAGACCAGCGGAAATATGCGTTTTCTGACACCCCCCCCCCAAGGGGTCGAGACCCACAGGTTGAGAACCACTGGTCGAGAGAGTTGTCACCATTCGCACGACCCACTGACGCGGCCAAAATAACTGCCCTCGGGTCTGCTCTGACTCAGAGCAACCCTTTAGGACACACTCGAAGTGCCCTGTGGGTTTCTGAGGAGATGGCTCTACAGAGGTGGAAATCTGTCCTCCCCCCACCCCTACCCCCGCACGCCGGTGGTTTCCAACTGCTGGTCTTGCTATTGGCAGTCCAGGGCACAGCCCACCACCCAGCAGGGCTCCCTGCCCCCTCACCACAGTTCTCATGTAGGTTCTAGCTTGGTGGGCTGGGAGGAGGTGGGACACAGGGCTGGGGGAGGGGAGGAGAATAATCAGCTAGACCTGGATGAGAGCTTAGCCCCTCCTTCTAGTTGTGGGGTCCTGGGCGACTTTGTACCTCATTTCCCAGCCCCCCTCCACTTCCCTTTGCTCCACTGCAAAAGAATCCAGAGGAAACCAACAATGGCGAAGGGCTGCAGATGAAATCAGATACATAAAGCACTTGCCTGTAATAGGCGCTTAATGAATGTTAATGTCTTCTTCCCAACCCACCCTCACCTCATTTCCTCTTGAGAGGCAGCCTGGGTTGAGTGCTGTGGCTAGAGGGTGGGGGAGGAGATCTCAGACCACGGGATTTGTGTTTCTAAAAGCCTGAACTAGGAGAGAAGGGGGTTAGCAGATGATGACAAGATGTGATACAAAAAGGGAAATGAGAGCGATGCCTTCCCTCACCCGCACCCCATCATCTGCTTTTACCTGCTGGGTGGTCCTGCAGAGCGGGACCTTCCCCAATTCTGGGTGAGGCTGAGTCTTTGGTAGCCCTTCCTCTGACTTCCCTCACCCAGAACCTCTGAGGGCCATGGTTTACAGAAGAAGATTTTTCTTTTTTGCTGGGAAATGACTAGTAGAAATAGAGAAGTGGTCGTCTTTCCTGTTACCCTCAGTCTGGGGGGTCAAGAGGATCACTGTCTGCTGTGCAGACACCTTACTGGACACCTGACCCTTGGGTAGACACTGCAGGGTCCCCAAGGAGTCCAGACAGGCAGCTGAGCACATCCCACAAGAGACAGCTATGGTGCCCTGAACAGTATATGCTCGCCTTTCTCTTTAAAGCCTCCACACAGCATCTGGGGCCTTTGATGGGAGAATGAATGAGGAAACGAGTCTCAGTAGGTAGGCATCGGGATGTGGTTCTGAATAATGACACCGTGATTTCCTCAGCTCTCCATCGCAGGAACTCCAGAGGCGAAGCTTCGCCCTTTAATTCAATGTTTTAATAAGCCCTTTTAGGATCCACATCCCATTGAGGCCCTAGTCCCCTGGCTGTTAAGTAGTGGTAGCCGAGCTATGAGCTTCAGTGGATCAGTCTGGATTACCCCCTGCTCTACCACTTGTTAACCCTTAGTGATCATATCCCAGGTAGTTTCTGGGTGGTGGCCACAGTTAGGTACTTGATGACTACCTGGAAAGTCAGCAGTGCAAACCCAGTCAGAGGTACTTCAAAAGGAAGGACTGGAATAATCTGTTGTCAATTTAAGATGTAAGCATGAAGGGTAGAATTTAGCCTGTCAATCAGGTTGCAGCTTGATGACCTCATTTGGAGGTGCTATGGAGATAGATAGCTCCAGAGATAGATAGCTCACTGGAGATAGGGCACAGTCACTCCCTGTGAGATATTTCTGTTGAGAAGACGCATGGAGCTATGTCAGAGCCCCGAAACTGAAGGAGCCACATGGAGATTCACGCCAGCTATGAGATGCTTCCACTGCCACTGGATCCACAAGATGGATTTCACTCACTGGTCTGTGATCTTCCTGTATTCAGCATCATTGCATGTGTTGTGTGAGGGTGAAGAGGAATTTATAGGTTGGTATCAGACACATGGGCGACTATTGGGCTTATGGACTTGCTCTGGGCTGGGCTATTTTCCCCATGTTCAATTGCTTTTGTGTATAAAGCTCTTCCTTATACACACACAATTGTCTCTGAATTTGTCCACCCCAACTAGCACAGCCTCCCATGGAGCAGTTTGCTCCGCACACACAGGGCATTGTGAACACAGCCCACTCAATGGCCATCACTTGAATAATTCAGAACATGTTATGAACCTCCTTGAGCTTCACTGGCCCTCTGGATCAAACAGAAAATGAGGGTGATAGGTACCTCATCCTCATTTCAGCCCTTTAATAAGTGCACAGTCGTATTTGAATTGATCAGGAGAGATCAGCCCCTGGAGAAGGACATCATGTTTGGTAAAGTGAGTCTCAAACCAAATTCACTGCCTTCGAGTTGGTGCCAACTCACATAAGACAGGGTAGATAGGCCCCTGTATGTTTCCAAGACTAACGTTTAAAAAAACCAACCCATCTTTCTCTGGAGGAGCGGCTGGTGGCTTTAAACTGCTGACCTGGCTGTTTGCAGCCCAGTGCCAGGTCACCATGCCCCGGGAGTCCTTGGTCAAGGGAGGGCAGTGAGGAAGAGGAGGCCCTCCAGGAGATGGACAGACGAGGACTCAGGCCCCAGGACAGTCCTCGGGAGGGTGTGCTTCCTTCTGCTGTATGCAGGGTCGCTGTGAGTGGAAACTGACCTGACTGCCTTAACAAGAACAAATGTGAGTTTACAAATACATTCTTTAAAACGAGCAGGCACAGGGGGTGAGGGAGGGGCCCTGGGGGTGGCAGGCCGAATGTCCTGCCCGAGGGGAGATGTCTGTGAGCAGAGGCCTGGCAGCATGTGCCCACGCCACACTTCTATCTCTGTGCTCCTGCTTCCTCCACCAAGGCAACCCTTGCAATTACCTGAAGTTGAATTATAAAGGCCACAAATTATCTGGGATCTTCAAAGGCCTCAGAGAGAAAGAGTGACTTGGCTTCTTAATTGAACACAGCCTCCCAATGTCATTCTGCAAGGCTGGTGCCTTCCCCAACCTCATGCACCTTCTCTTGATCTTCACAAGGAAGGGAGAGAGGGGGGGGGGGGGGGGGGGGGGAGAGAGAGAGAGAGAGAGAGAGAGAGAGAGAGAGAGAGAGAGAGACACTCTCTGTAGCAGAGCTGGGCAGGCGTGTTTGATGAATCAGAATGATCTGAAAGCCCCTTTCCTCAGGGTGGCTGGAGCTCTTGTTGGTAGCTGCTTTGGGTGGAGTCTAGAAGTCAGGGCAATGCCACCCACCCCACCCGGGAACAGACCATTGTAATCCAGAGGGGTTTCCCTGGCTGACTTTACAGACGCAGGCGGCCAGGGCTTGCTAGTCTGTCTCAGGTGGTCCACTGAACCTTGTTGGAGCATCATAGCAACACACAAGCCTTCCCTGACAGATAGAAGGTGAGATTTGAAATCAAGTGCTGGAAGGAGCCCTGGTGGCATGGTGGGGGAAGGGCAGCAGGCTAAACAGGGGTTGCTAACCTCAAGGTCAGGTTCACACTCCAGCTGCCCCGTGGAGAAAGATGTAGCTGTCTGCTCTTATGAAGACTGACAGTCTCAGAGCGCAGTGCAGCAGTCCAACTTTGTTCTACCGGATCACCTGGAGTCAGAATGGACACACCTGTGGCAGTGGGTTGGGGGATCTGAACCCTCATTCTTGTCTACTGCAGAAAGCAGTCACAGCATATGGGTAGCGCAGCTGGAGGTCTGTGAGGCTCACAGGTGCTTTGCGTGATTGATTAATTCAATCTATTTCTTCCTGGGGAGGTAGTCTCCACCCTTGTCAGTGGAGGCATTTTGACAATCCGAGAGCAGGACAGACACCCACAAAGTGTGCTTAATTTAAGGCAGTAAGAACCCCTCTTACCCAGAAGGGACAGCAGACACAGTGCCCCAGGGACCCTTAAAAGTGTTTTAGTTCTTTTTAAATTAGAAGAAATAAATGAATAGAGTAACAGGGTATATGGAAGAGTGAATCCAGCCAGAACCATATTTTCCTTTACCTGTAAAAAATATATATTATCTTTGTTTTTTGCCTTTTGAGTCATTTGTATGTGTGCCATTCTACAATGTTTGTAACATTCACCAACTGCATTAGTTTCCAGACCCAGAATCCTACCAACTGCATCCTTCCTCTCTGCCTCAGTGTCTCAGGGTTAATAAGTGAGCCATGACAGCAGCTAAAGATGCCAGAGGTGTTTATCTGAACAGGAACACGGGGCCCCTTAAGCCAGAGCTTTTCATTTCCTCTCCCCCAGTCACTGGTAACCACTGAGAGATAAAGGTGTGTCCCCATGCACTTGCTCAGACTAAATATTCATATAGGTGAATTCTCAATATCTGTATTTTTGTATCTGGTTCATTTTATTCAGCATGTTTTCCAAGCATGTATCTGAGACCTGTCTCCGCAAGTATCAGAATTTCCTTTATCTTTGTGGATGAGTCACTATAAAGCCGCAGGTGTACGTCCATCAGTTGGTGGACATGTGTCGTTCCCGCTTCCTGGCAACTTGACCAACGCTGGTGCATAGTGCTCTGGTTGAGCTCCCACTTTCAAGCCTTTTGAGCGCGTGCTTGGGTATGGAATTTCTGGGTCCTATGGTCATTCTGAGTGGCTCTGGTTGCATAATGGTTATGAGTTTGTGCTGTTAACAGAAAACTCGGCAATTCAAAGCCACCAGCTATTCCCAGGGAGAAAGCTAAGGCCCAGCACTCCTGTAAACAGTTAGGGTCTCAGAAACCCACAGCGGCCGCTCTACTCTGTCCTATCGCGTGACTATGCGTCTGAATTGACCCAATGGCAATCGGGTGTTTTGTTTGTAGCCATTGTCTGATGGTCATTCTCTATCTAACTTTGTCAGGAATCTCCATACTCTTGCTCACAGCAGCTCTTGGCATTCTGTCATCAATGGATGAAGGTTCCAGTTATTGCACATCCTTGTCAATGTTTGTTTTCTGTTTGCCAAGAGTAATTTTCAATATTTTGTATGGAAGAAGGGGCTTGCAAAGGCAGGAGTGCCCAGGACCCACAGAAGTCGTCATGGGGTCTGGGAAGAGATTTGAATGGGGCCTGGGAGCAACTTGGTGGTCTTACCAAGTTGCTATGACTTGAGCAAATCCATTCACTGGAGTAGCTATTTCCTGTGGTCTGGTGCCCACCAACTGCACGGAGGACCAAGTCCTCTCTCTCCTTCCTCTCTGACCCAGGGGAGCTAGTCTCTATGGGGTCATATCTGTGCACTGGAAAAGTATGGGAGCATGAAGTACGTATGTCAGAAGTCATTGTGCTCCTGACCTGGAGAGAAGGTAGAGACCCAAGGGCTGCAGGAACACAGGGCTCCAGAGTAGAGCTGGGTGGCCTCGCTAGCCCCCCTCCCCCAGGCACTGGCCACCTGTTCTATTTCCAGGATGAAACTACCTTAGGAGGAAGCACAGTGGGTGTGTGGGGCTGTGAGAGTGGGCTGGATTGTGGGCTACAGGAAGGAGTCTTGGTGGCAGAGGAGTGAAGTGCTTGCCCGCTCACTGGAAGATTGGCTGGTGGAAGCCATCAAGGGCCCCATGGAAGAAAGGTGTGGCTGTTGGCTTTCATAAAGATTGACAGCACCAGACACCCCATGGTGCTGAGTGGTCTCTGCTCCTGGGTTGGGTCACGAGGAACAGGAATCCATGGGACGTCAGGCAGTGGGTCTGGGGTGGGGGTGAGGGGTGGGGCAGCGAGGCAGAGGTCTTCAGGGGACTGCAAAGGTCCCACCACAGTGCTGGCTTCCACAGCAACCCAGGTGAGTGGCACGGCCAACCTGCAGGCCAGGGGCTGGCTCTGCTCCGGTGCCACCTAGGCAGCAGCAGCAGCAGCACTGGGAGATGAAGGGGACCTGAGGACCAAGGCATGCACTGGGGGCCTTGATGAGGCCCTGCTGCTCCAGGTGCAATGACCTCCTCCACCTCCCTGCAGTCACCACCCACCCACCATCTCCCAGTGCAATTCCAGGGCTGGGAGCAGGCACTGGGGACCAAACACCCCCTCTTGCCTGTGCTAACAGCCCAGCTGCCTTATTGTTCTCCCTTCTTAGCTGCCTTCCCCCTCCCTGCCCATCCCCTGGTGCCCACCCCCTCTCCTCTTATTCCCCTGCCCATCTCTCCCCTCCCTTTCCCTCCTTCCTTTGTGCCTTCCTCTTCCCCCCACCTTTTCCCCTCCTCCCCCTCAGCGTCATCTCCCTTCCCTTCCCTCCCCCCCCCCCACTTCTCTTCCTTGCCTGTCTCCCGCAAGTCCCCAAACAGGAGGGAACCACAGCCGCTGCAGGGTCTCTGTTCTGTGGGGGGCCCCATGAGGGAGGGCGAGGAGGGCCCTTCAGAGAAGAGCCACCGCTGTCTCCTCTGTGACAAATGAAGCTCTAGGGTAGGCTTCACCTCGCTTTGAAACGAATCAAGCTTTTGTCAGTGGCATTAGTAATTTAAATATCATTTCTTTCCCTTTCCTTCAGCACCTTGGAAGGACGGGCTGGGGGGCAGGGCAGTGGAGGAGGTCACAGGTGCACACTGTAGGTGCACAAGGCAGGGTGACGGCCCGCAGCCCTCGGAGGCCAGCACCTTCCTCTTCTGGCACAGCAAGGCTCAGTGGCCGCCTCAGGCAGAAAGTCCCTTCACTGCACCCAGTGTCCAGGCACCCAAGAAGCAAGGTAAGCGTGGGCTCGGTTGTGCTTACTTGATGATCTAGAGTTAATGCTCACACTTGCATTCAGCATATCAAAGTTCTGCTTCTAGGTGGCCGGCACCTGCTGCTCTCCCAGCCCCACAGCACCGTCCCCGGGAGGGATGGAGGACTGCTGAGTGAGGCCCAGCCCAACCCTGCCCTCGAGCCTCTCAGGCTCAGGGGGACCCCATAGCGCAGAGCAGAGGTGCCTCTGTGGGTTTCTGAAAATATAGCTTTTATAAAAAATCATTTTATTGGGAGTTCTTACAGATATCATAACATTCCATAATTCAATCACATCAATTAGTATCGTACAATTGCTACCAAAGTCAGTTTCAAAATACTTTCTTCTTGAACTTCTTGATATCAACCCCTTAAGCCCCTCCCCTCCAGTCACCTCCCCCACTCAGGAACCCTTATTCTCTTTTTGCTATAATAATTTTTTGGTTATATTTTGCATGATTCAATATGTCCATTCACATACAATTCTGTTGATACCATCAAGCGGGGTTATACAGTCATTCTGCTCTCCCCTCCCCCCTACTTTCCTCTTCCCATACCCTCAGTGACCCATTACTCCTGTTACTGTTATCTATCTTGACTTTCACGTGCTGAGTGAGCTTAAATACACAAATGAACATACCCAAATCTAACCTGATTAATGAGGTAAAACAAATAAATTCATAGTAGTAAGGGGAGGAACTATTAAAGAACTAGAAGATAGTTATATGGTTCATCAGTGCCATACCACACCTTGGTTTATCATCCCTTCTGTGTGGCCCTTCTGTGAGGAACTGTCCAATTATCTTATAGGTGGGTGTGGGATCTTCACTATATCCACATCCCTTCACATTGATTTGGTTGCTCGTTTTTGAATTTCTGATACCTTTTCCAGTGGACATCTCATGATCACACAGGCTGGTGTACTTCTTCCATGTGGACTTTGCTGCTTCCCTGCTATATTTTCCCTGCTTGTTTAACGACAAATCTTTAAGACCCCAGATGCTATCTTTTAATAGTCAGACACCATCAGCTTTCTTTACTGCATTTGTGTTAGTCTGGGTAGACTAGAGGAACAAATTTCAAAGACACGCATATGGATATAAAGAATGGGTTTATATTCAAGAGGAACAGGACATTGAGAAAACATCCCAGCCTAGTCCAGCTCAAAGTCACAAGTCTGACATTAACCCATATGCCCGAAATCAGTCCATAAAGTTTCCTTCTGACTCACGAAGTCACAGGTCAGTGGGTACAGAGTCCGGGCACTGACAGGGGTCTCCCCATGGCTCCTCACTTCCAGGGCTCAGGGTCCATCAACAGCATCCTGTGGTGGCAGAAGCAACTCATCGCTGGCAGAGGCCTCTATGTGGCTGCCCCAGCCTCAGAGGTCCAGCTCCATCAGGGCAAAGCCATGTGGTCTCTCCGCCGGCTACTCCAGCGTCCCAGACGCTGTGTTGTCTGTGATTAATTGTCTCCAAGACTAACTCCCAACAACTGGGGAAGATAGCTTCTCATCTCCACGAGGGAAATATCACGAGATTTCCCAGACGTATCAGGAGAAAGCCATGCCCACATAGAGGCCTCATTGGCTACTCAATGGCTATCTCCAGATTAACAGGCTAGACTCCACCCCTACATTTCAATTATAAAATTAACATAAGCACATGACTGCCACAATTTGTTTATGCACCCATTTTGCCCAAAACTGTAACTCTTTATGGAAGCAAAAAGCTTTGTCTTCTTCCTGCAGAGTGGCTGGTGATTTCAAAATGCTGACGTCAAAGATCACAATGTAACACATAACCCACTACGCCATGGATCTGTTCACTATACATGTATATACATACATACTTAGTAATGCACTATTCATACATTACTAAGTAAGCACAAGTAAACTGATGCTTGTCTTGCTTATTGGGCAATCTACCCTTACCTGCACCTCTTCTAGTACCCTGCCCATCCCCTCCCAGCCCAAAATCACTGAATCCCTTGTCATTGAGTCACTTCCCACTCAAAGACCCTATAGGATAGGATAGAAGTACCCCTGTGGGTTTCTGAAAGTAATTTTTTGTAGGAGTATAATGTCTCACCTTTCCCCAGCATAGGGGGTGACGTCCTGTTAGCAGTCTGATGCATAACCACTCTGCCACCAGGACACTGAGTCTCTCCCCTTAGAGAAAGAAAAAGACAGGATGGCTTAGAAGTAGAGAACATCCAGTCAGTCCCCTGTGTGGGGTGGGAGTGGAGAGCTGGGCCAATGAACAGAGCCCTTCCAATCTCAAGGGCTGCCCCCCGGGGGTCTTTCCCCTGGTCTCAAAACTGCCATAATTATGACCCAAACATATCTACATACATGGAATTGTGTAATCACAGTTCATAGAAAAACCTGATCAGATTGGCAAAATAGTAAAGGTTTCTGAAGTGTTTCCTACTAAATAGGTGCTCTCAAAACCAGCCAGAGGGGACCATGAAAACTCTCTGGAGACATCCCTCTGCAATCTGTAACTCAAAGTGTACCTCTGTCTAACGAGTCCATTGCTAAGAATCACTGTCCTATGAACATCATGGATATCCTAAATGTGAACCCATAAGAAAAGCCACTAAAATTTTACTTATCATGGCAACAACTGTGACAGTTGAGAGAAGTCATGAGCTAAACTATAGTCATATACCCCATATACTCGAGTATAAGCTGAGTTTTTTTCAGCACATTTTTAATGCTGAAAAAGGCCCCTAGTTTTTTGTGGAGTAGATATGGTATTCCATGAAATTCTGAACACCCATTAAAATTGGTTGTAGATGTGGATTTGTTGGCATGAAACATGTTCATGAATTGTCTCTGAATAGTGTTCAATCCCACCTTTAGAGTTCCTCAGTGGTGGCTCAAGTCTAGCCCAGAGGTGCTGCAGAAGAAAGGTCTGCCATTAACTTTTGAAAACTCAGCCACTGAAAGAGTACTCTGACATGGAGAGGAAGAGAGAGTGGAGGCCTCCCTCCTGGAGCAGAGAAAGGACGAATGGTCTCCATGAACCATGTCCTCCTGTACGCTGAGATCAGAAGATCTAGATGGTGCCCAGCTACCAACAATAGCAACTTCTGCCCATGACCACAGTAGGAGGTTGATTATAGAGTGTGTTAAAAAAAATGTAGAACTTTTTTTTTCATTTAAAGAATAGAATTAGTGACAGGAAAGAGACTAGTGGAACCCCCAAGATTATCTGCTTCCCTGAGATAACCTTCTACCTCAAAACTAAAGATGCTCACAGAGACCCCTTTCCAGGATGATGAAACAAAGTGAGGAGCGTGCTCCTTGGAGCCATCCACTATCCAAGGCCCAAAAAGAACACTTACCCCAAATCAAAGATGAGCAGGCAGAGAGGGCCAGAGAAATGGGATAGCTGGGCATGAGGAACACAGAGAGGAAAGAAGGTCTGACATTTTGTGGAAATTGTGACCAATGTCACAGAGCAATTTGTGTATGAGTGAGAGGCTGGAAAGCTAATTTGCTATGTAAACATTCATCTAATGCACAAAAAGAAGGCTCCAAAAAGGGGAAGATGGTCAAAAAAGCTGATCAAAAATAAATTTATTTTCTTTTTGTTGCGATGAGAATAGACACAGTACTGCACAGAGTGGTTCAACAGTTTCTGCCTGCCCAGTTCAGTGAGGCTGATGACTCTTCTCAGGCTATGCAGCGCCCTCTGCCCCCTGCTCTTGAATCCGTGTTCCATGAGTGTACACTCACTGTCCTCGCTGCTCCCTCCTGCTGCCGCTGCCGTCCATTCCATCCCAGACAGACAGACGGGGCTCCCAGAGCGCTGGACTCAGGTGGGCAGTCTTTACCACTCAGACAAACTGCTCTTGGATCTTTAGGAGGCATCACGGGATGTTTCCAGTTGAAAGATCCTGGCCACCAGGGCACAGGAGGCAAGGGAAGGGAGGCAGAGGCGGAGCTACTCCTGGGTCTGCAAACTGCGCCTCGAGAGCCACCAGTGGCTCTCTCGGTAAGCACACGTGGCTCACAAGTGAGATGGAGAGATTTTAAACAATATTATTCAGATCATAGTGATTTCATTTCTTGGAACTATATATTTGTGGCTCTGGAATAATTTTTTGATTGTGAGAGGGACTGGATTGGCTCTTCCGTTTCAAAAGTGTTCTGGCCCCTGAGCTGGACAGAGGCTGGGCTGAGGCTGGCCGCCGCCTTTGGCGCAGTGGCTGCTAGTCACCCCCAGGATTGCGATCAGAAACCAAGGAACGGGTGAACGGCAAACCTTTGGGGGTGTTGATTATTGATTCACACCATGGAATAGGAAGCTGATCGGCCACATAATCTCCCTGCTAATTTGCGATGAAAATGATACAATAGAAAGATAAATAAAAACAAAGACAAAAGAATAAATAAACATGTTTAAACCTTATAAATAAATACTATGGCAGGGCAATTGTTTTAGGGATTCAAGAGAGGTAAGGTTTTTTTAAAAGAGAGAAATACGAGAGCGAGGCTGTGCACTGTTGGGAATGACCTGGTGAAGACCAGACAGACGCAAGAACTGGGCCGTGGCCGCAGGGGAGGTACTGGGGAGGAGGGAGGGGTGGGTAGGGGGATTGGGATATGGAACAAACAACAGCACTTCCATCACAAGAAGAGGGAAGCCTGGGAGTACCAGTGGAGGTAGATTTATAGACTTGGTGGAGTTGAGAGAATTTATGCTCCCGAGCTTCAGTTCTCTCAAGGAAACATTGGATGAGAAACAAGGGAAAATGGATCTACTAAAGAAATGCGGTCAGATTTGATTTGAGTAAGGGAAAAAATAGGAAGAATACAAAAATATGAATGTTGGTTATCACTAAAATGAGATGATGGGTGGTTTTTCCCTTTCCTTTTTTCCCAATATGTAATTCCCAATTTCACTCCAATCGGTTTGGATTAAGTATGCAATAAAACTAATCTTTTTTTTTTTTTTTGTGGGCATCATTGCCCTGGTGGGAGTAGGAAGCCCAGCCTTGCTCCTGGAGAGCTGCTGCTGGATTTGAACCACCAACCTTGTGGGCTACAGTCCCGCATACAACCACTGCGCCACCAAGGCTCCGCCTAAAACTAATCTTTCGAATAAAAACCAAATAAGTCCTGTGGGGAGCCCTGGGAGACGGGGTGGGAACGGGGCCTGGGGGGCCTGGGGTGGTGAAAGAGCTTGGTTGGAACCGAGGCGGGGGGTGGGGGGTTGTGTGGAAGCCTTCACGCAGTGATCATTGCACTTTGGATCAACATCAGGAGCAAAGCCATCTCCCTTGGGCAGACATATGTGTCTGGGGGACTCAGTGCCGTTGGGGTCCAAGAGACGAGGCCCACTTTCTTCCTCCCAAGATGCAAATCTGGGCTGGAGCCAACGGTCCAGGCGCACCTTTCATGAGACATATAGGAAAGAAGTCTGTGTCCAGAATCCTGTGGGAGGCACTCTAACTGGCTGTGAAAGCCACGGTGTTCATTGCCATTCCGTTCATTCCTGCTCATGGCGACTGACCTGCGTGTGCAAAGTAGAATTGGTCCGCAGCGTTCCCAAGGCTAGGCCTCCTGACAGCAGGTGGCCAGGGCGGTCTCGCGCTCTCTCTGTGGTTGAACTGCCAGCTTTGGGGCTAGCTGTCAAGCCCTTGGCCATTTGCACCAGCCAGGAAACCGCCATCGAGTTCTAGAACCGTCAGGCCTGAGGGAACGTGGTGGTTTGGAAAGTCTCAACACAGGATGCGAACCTACGCATGGCCTCCCCCACCGGTTCCTGGAAAGCAGCAGAGCCAGGCGGCCTGCC
>PVJH01005734.1:95806-108891 GCA_004026705.1 Nesogale talazaci
CCCCCCCCCACCCCCGTGCACCCTTATCTCCTGCTGTTTCCCTGCTTCTTCTTTTCACCTCTCCAAGTCCCAAGTCCTCTGAGCCTAGCTCAAGCCACTCTCTCCACCCACCATCCCAGCACAGTAACCTCTCTCCCCATTGTTTGCCAGGATCGATCCAGTCCCTGATGGTGGACTTTGGAGCTTTCCCTTTGGATTCTTCCCTCATCACAAGCTTGCCCGCCCCATGGAGATAGGCATTATCTTTCTTTCCTGTCCCCACCCCCTTGCCTGGCAGAGTGGTGAGCGAACAGTGCCATGAGCATCAGGAGAGCACGCTCACTAAGCCACCATCCCTCCCTGTGCCCTGGCGTCTCATCCGCAACATGCAACCTCGGCAGCCTACTATCAGGCTGACTAAGAGAGATGCTGGGGCTGCAGCAGTGGGTGGCCTGCCTCTCCTCTGGCCCCTGTGTGAGGTCAGAGGCTCACAGCTGACCTCACACACCCTTCAAGGCTCCACTGGCCAAGCATTCCCCAAAGACTCCCGATCAGCCAGGGGTTTGCAGGGCCTTTCCTGCTTCTGTGTGGAAATGGCCTGTTCCGTGTCCCTACAGGTAGCAATACTGCACCTTCCATATCCCCCATGCGATCCCCTGCACACAGGGCTGCCCGGCAGACCTGGTCTCACTGCAGCGCTGCCTGTTCTTAGCGGGGAGGCCGTTAAATGCACTACTTTCGCTTGCATTTAACTTGAGGCTTGGGCCCCTTGGGGACCAGGGAGCTGTATGGAGATTCCCCTGGTAAGCCTCCGATGAGTGGCTGCTTTCCTCTAAGCTCCTGGGATGAAAGCTGTCAGGAGAGATTTCCTCGCTAAAATCCTTTACTCCTTCCAAGGCTGTGGCCCAGACACTCCCCAACCCCCAGGCAGCCCTGGCATCTCTCTCTTCCCAGCGAGCTCCTCACTCAGGAGCCGTGGGCCCCCACACCTCCTCACACCAGCCCCCTTGTCCTGAAGTTGGATCGATCAGCACCTCTTCAGAGAGGCCACTATTCCACCTGGGCCCAACAGTTTGCAATTCCAGCTGCCAGCAGGCAGAAAGCCATCCACACTGGTCTGTGAACCACCCCCGCCTCTCCTCTGCAACACCCTCTCCGCAGGCCAACACAGGCCAACAGGCTCTAGCAGACCTGGCCGGCACTGTGGCTCAGGAGTGTGCTTGGACCTTACCAGCTTCTGTAGAGTTGATTCCTATGCACAGAACCTCACATGTGTCAAAGGAAAACAGTGCTCCATAGGACTGCCCGAGGTTGGGTTTTTTTTGGAAGTAATAGATCACCAGGTCTTTCCTCTGGGGTACCTCCGGGCAGACTCAAATCACCAACCTCTGCTTAAGAGCCAAACACGTTCACTGCTTGTACCAACCAAAGGACTCACTGTCGTTGAGTCTGGGCTGACTCAGTGACCCTCTGGGACAGAGCAGAACTACCCTTATGAGAAAGCCTCATCTTTCTCCGGAGAAGCAGCTGGCTGTTTCGAACTGCTGACTTGAGGATCACAGCCCAGCATGTAAATCACTCTGCCACCAGAGCTCCTTTGCCTTGTTAAATATTTTGCTTGACCCTGAATTATGGTTCACTCGAGAGACTCCATGTGAGGAATCCCCCACATCAATGGTGATTATTCTACTTCTCTTACTTCACACATCCAATCCTCAGGTTCGGCCTCCCAAACTTGTTCACAAAGCCTTGCTACATAGCCCTTCGTGACCCCACCCACACCAACCCTTATTCCTCTAACTCGGATCTGCGCATGGAGGTCGGTGCCCTGGGTGCAAGTTGTTTTTTTAATATTCTTAGGTCTCCTTGTGGCTTCATGTCTATTTCCTCTGTGGCCAATCTCCAGGCCGAGGGGGGAAGTGGCTCTCTATGGAGTGGCACGGCTCCCGGAAACACTGCACTGAGTCAGTGCTGCTGGAGACCCCTGCACCATGCAGACTCAGAGACAAGCGGGCACCCCAGCCCAGAAATCCACTAGGGCAGAGAGACCTGGGCTCACTCCCCACGGATGTGCCAAGTGCAATGACGGCAACAAGTTCTTAGAAGCGAAATAGCACATGCTTCTTGGTACTTGTCGTGGTGTGCTTGTCCTGCCCCCCCCCCATGCCCCGATGTCCCCATACCGAAGACAGAGGCACAGATGGGCATACTGCAGCCACGAGGAGGGCCACAGCCACCAGAGCTGGGAGAAGAATGACGGGAGGCTGCAAGGGAGCCTTCAGAGAGAGTCAGACCTGCCCACGGCTCGGCTCCTGCTCCGGCTTCTGGAGCAAGATGAGGCTACTGTCTGATGCTTGTAGGCGCTTGTATGACAGCCCTACATCTCTAACTCGGGGATCGGCTCATCCTCAGTCAATGAATGTAAGCCAAAGGTCATAGTCAACTGCTGTCACAAGACCCTGAACACCAGTAGTATAAACTGGATAGAAGTTTATTTCTTTTCTCATGTGACAGTCTGATCCTAAGCAAGGTGGACCTTGGGTGTCCCCGACTCCACCATCACCTACAGTAGTGTTCCTGTCACTTACTTGACAGAGCAATTTAGGGATACAACCTGCCCCTTGCCTACTCTTTACACATTCAGTCCTGACTTCTCTGTTACTGTGGGTTCTTTTTCCCTACAGTACCGAAAACAGGATCAAACATGGTGCTTTTGGGTCAATCTTGTCTCATAGCAAGGACAGGGCAGAGGAGAACTGCCCCTGGGTTTCTGGGCTGTGGTCTTTATGAGAGCTTATTGCCATGTCCCCTAGCTTTCTTCCTAAGAGCAGCTGATGAATTCAAACTGCAGATCTTTCCGTTAATAGTGAAATGCTTGACCACTGCACCACCAAGGCTCCTTCCACAATACTTAGCACCTTCTATTAGACCAAAAGTTCTCAACCATGACCTCTTTGGGGGTCCAATGACCCTTTCACAGGGGTTGCCCAATTCATAATGACAGGTATGAAGTAGCAACGAAAATAATATTATGATTGGGAAGGTCACCACAACATGAGGATCTGTATGAAAGGGTCACAGCATTAGAAAGATTGAAAACCACTGTATGGATGTGTATATTGTGTTTATTATATACCCCCATAGGCTAGAATATAATCCTCACTCCTATTCATTTATCCATCCACTCATCTTTCTGCTGCATCTTCTTCCCAAAATGATTGCAGGCAAGTATAACAAGATTAAAAGCTATTGCTTTTCTACTGTAGGGTTTATACTACCTTGGACTAAACTGAGAGAGAGAAGGTGGGGGAGGGGGAGAGAAAAGGAGGAAAGAGAAGCTAGAATAATTGACAAGGAACTAAGGAGAAAAAGAAAGAACTGTCCCTATCCAGCAAAGATCCATTTACCAAGCAAGTAGCCCTTTCTATTTTTCCTTTTGAAAAGGCTTCTGCTGAGCCGTATCGATTGGAGAACTGGGCCATGGTCTCCCTGCCAGGCTGAATCCATCAAGGCTGTACCAGCGCTCCTGGGGGCTGGGTTCCTGGCCTAACAGAGCAGGATCCTAGCAGGCTGCTAGCAGGAGTCAATTTGGTTCTAAGTGTGCCCTAAGGAAAGGGGAAACTAAAGGAAGATCAAAGAAATTAGGGTGGAGCCTTGGAGAATTTGCGATTTCCTTCCATGGATGCAGCTACCCTGGAAGCAGGCCTGGCTAGTCATCCAGTGTGCTGGCCCTGAGGCCCTGCCAGCTCCATGGAAGGACTGCCTGTCAACCAGCCTGCAGTCAGTCCATTGACCTGTGGGTCTGTCAGCATCGAACACTTTTCAAGGTGTCCTGGGGACTGCCACAACCAGTCAGGTGCTTGAGTTCTGCCCTCAAGGCCTTTGCTACAGAGGGAAAGATGCCATGCAATTTTTTTTAAGTGAGCAACATGGAAAGCCAATTCAAGGGTCTCACAAAAGGAGGAAAGGATAGCAGGACGTTAGTATTCACAGCAATGGGTCTCATGAGCAAGGCTGAGCCAACGGCGAGGAGCTAGATTCAGGGTCCTATAAGAAATGTACTGCAAAGTGAATGCTTTCTCTTCATACAGAGCGGATGTGTGAAGTCACATGTGGGGGTGAGTCCTGGGAAAGGCAGAGGAGACAGGGTTTCCAAGCACAGAGAGCCCATCCAAGCAGTGACCCACTGGTGGCCACTCACTGGGAAGCTGAAAGTGAGTTGAACTTTGGAGCAGCCTGGGAAGGCCCCAGGGTGGGGATGGGGGCATCGGACAGCTTCCCAGAGAAGACTGTGGCATGAGGAAAGGCAAGGGGGCCAGAAACAGAAAGTCCAGATGAGGTCAGGAATGGTGAGCTAGTTTGACCAGAGCCAAGCCTCCAGTCAGTCCCACCTCCTGGGCTCAGGAAAAGTAAGAATGGCTCTTGTTGGGGTGGAGTCACGTTGACACTGGATGGGAGGTACCATCAAGCCGCGTCCATCTCATAGACCCTGTATGGCAGGTAGACCTGCCCGCTCTTCACCAATCTTCTGCCTGGACAGAAAAGGTGGTGGCTTGCAATCCTGGACAGTTTAGTTAGCAACGGAACACTTACCTGTTGCGCCACCAAGAATCCTTATATGGTGCTTACTATGTACTCGAGAGTGGCTGACCTGACGGAATTCTCCCGGCCATCTTGTGAGGCAGATGCCATTAGTCTTACCCTCTCACAGCAAAGGGACCTGAGGACAGAGAAAGGAAGTAATGAGCCCAGGATCCTATCACAGGCAGCATGATACTTAGAGCATAAAGTGGCTTGTTTGCTTTTGCTGATGACCACAACACCATTCCTCTTACATGTGTTATTCTTGAAATTGATTCAAAATGGCCAATGCTAACCTTACTAATATCTAAGCTATTCTATTGCAATTTTCCTAGATTCATACTTTGGACATTGCAAGTATGTTGGCGGCTGTTTCCTCTCATTTAGAGTCGTGCCTCATCAACAAAGAAGGCTCCCGCAAGTTTTAGCCTGTCCACGTCATTATGGCCAACTCTGCTCTGAGGACGCAGCTGTTCTCAGCCACCGTATGAGTGCTTTCCAAGTTCATCTCCAGGCACACTCTGACAATATCTGGCTGCTATTTATAAGGTTTTCACTGGTTAATCCTTAGAAATGAGCAGCCTGAAGGAAGAAATCCAAGATGAACTGGTGGCATTAGCGAAAACAAGGCTCCAAGAATGGATGGAGCACCAATTGAAACGTTTCAACAAGCCAATGAAGCACTGCGAGCACTCACTCGCCTATGCCAAGAAATTTGGAAGACAGTTACCAAGCTCACAAACTGGAACAGATAAAAATTTGTACCCATTTTAAAGAAAAATGACCCAGCAGAATGAGGAAATTATCAAATAACGCCATTAATATACAAATAAATGTTTGCTTACAATAATCCAACAATGGTTACAGCAATCCATCAACAGGGAACTGCCAGGATTCAAACCTGATTCAGAAGAGGCTGTGGCATGAACAATATCATCTTTAACATCATGTGGATCTTGGTTGAAAACAGAAGACCAGCTAGACACTTACTTGTATTGTATTGACTATGCAATGGTATTGACTGTGTGGATCATAAAAACTAAGAATAACTTTGAGAAGAATGGGAATTCCAGGAAACTTCATTTATCCAGCTGGAACCTGTACATTGGCCCAGAGGCAATCATTTAAACAGAACAAGGGAATACTTCTGGAAAGGTGTGCAACAGGGTGGTAGCCTTTCACGGTACTGGATTATATGAAGGAGAGTCTGGCATCAGGATTAGAGGGAGGCTTATTAACAACCCACCACATGCAGATGATGCCAACTTGCTTGCTGAAAGAGAAAAACTTGAAGCTCAAGTTTCAAAAACTGATGAAGCTCAAGGCCTCCAGTCTTCAAGGTAGATTACACTTCAACATCAATAAGGCCAGAATCTTCACACTGGACCAGTAGACGATGTCATGATAGATAAATATGTAACTCATCCATGATTTTGTTTGCTTGGATCCACAGTCAGTGCTCATGGAAACAGCAGTCAAGAAATTATAAATGACATATTGCATTGGGCGTATCTGCTGCACAAGACCTCTTTAATGGGTAGAGGAGCAAGGATATGACTTAAGTCATGGCATTTTCAATGGCCTCATATGTGGTGAGTGAGGAAGACAGAGAAGAATGGATGCATTTGAATTGTGGTGTTGGCAAAGAAAATTGAAAGTACCGTGAGCTGTCAAAAGAATGATGTGGAGCTGGTTTGGCAGTCAAAAGAGATGGCCGCCCCAACGTTACCTGCGAGTTTGTACTCTCTCCTGTTCCGCAAGACCTCTACCTTCGCCCTGACCATTGCCGTGGGCACCCTCTTCTTCTAGCACGTCTGCAACCAAGGTGCGGACGCCATCTGCAAGCATATCAACGAGGGGCTGTGGAAACACATCAAGCACAAGTACCAGCAATAGGATTAGGTGCTCAGAGCCCTCCACCCAGGCGAGAAGGACCAGGTTCACCCACTGGTGGTTCGCCAAAGCCCAGAGTGCTTCAGTTGGAAGATGATGCTCAGATGGTGCTGCTCCTCGAGCCACCTTGACCTGCTGGCAAGATAGGACTTCACCTGGTAAACTCTCACTTCTGCTGTGTCTGAAGGATGTGTAGTCTGCATCATCCACAAAGAAGTGTAGCTTGTCCTGCGTCGGGGGTGAGGCGGGAAGAACGATGTACAAATAATCTTGATGCAATCAATGTATGGGATGTTATAAGAGCTGTAAGAGCACCCCCCAAAAATATTTTTAAAAGTATGAAGTAAAAGAACCAGCCAATCTGTCTCCAAAGTACAGCTAGAATATTCCTTGGAAGCAAGGTTGGTAAGACTTCTTCTCATGTATTTTGAACATGTCAGGAGAGAAGGGTCAGTGAAAAAGAGGGAGATGGACATTCGAGGAGATGGGCTGACACAGGGGCCGCAGCCATGGTTCGACCCTAACAACTGGGAGGATGGTGCAGGACCACCATGACTGTGGAACTGACTCGGTGTTATCTGACAGCAACAGTAGCCCGGGGAAAAGATAAAGCCAATGTGTGAACTCCAAGCTCACGGCCATGGAGTCAATGCCACGGGTTTCCAAGGCTGTAGGTGTTTATGGGAGTAGAAACCTGGCCTTTCTCCCGAGAAGCTGCTGCTGCCCTTGAGCTCCCCACCACATAGATTACAGCCCCACTCATAACCACACTCCACCAGGAGTCTGACGGGAGACCCTGCAACTCTGAGTTCCTGTGACTCCTGTTATGGGGGGGGGGATGCCTGTGTACAGAAGAGACAAGGTTTCCAGGGTGGGGCTTGTTGGCGTGCAGTGGGAGCTGAGGGCGTGATGCCCTCTGGTACTCCTGAGCAGGAGGACAACTACAGAGGCTGGGGCACGTGGCGACTTTCTGAGCTGTCTGCCCACCTTGCCCCTTTTCTTGGACAGGGAGGGGAGGGCGTTGGGATTTGGATTTTAGGTTTTCTCTTGGCTTGTTTGTTTCTGAGCTGGTCTCCAGGAAAAAGTTTTTAAAAATTTAAAGTCAGCTGCATATTATCTATTCTCTCTTGGTTGAGACAGAGACAGAGGCCCTTTATGGTGAGTAAATCAATGACCAGTAGAAACACTTTTCATTCACACATGCAAAAAATAAAAAAATCAATGAGGGAGTCTGGACTGACAAAGACAACAGCAGAATGGCCCTAGTGAGAAAACTCATTTCTGGGAAAGTCTAGCCCCCACTGCTCTCTATTTGACCCTCAAATTCTACCCCTCCCTCCTCCCCCCAGGTGCACGGAGCAGAACTGTTTCATAGGGTTTTCCAGGCTGTTACCTTTCAGGGACACTGACCCCATCTTGTCTCCCTTGGTGTCTCTGGGTGGGTTTGAACTGCTAACCTTTCAGTGAACCATTTAGTTAATAGTAGCTTAGCCATTGACGCCATTCACAGACTCCAGGTTGGCACAACTCCCCTGACTTTTGCTTGAGAAAAAGGAAGATCGGCACTTTGTTGATGGGAAGAGGCTTAGGTTAAGAATCAGGCCATATGGCTGGTAGCTCCCACTCTGCTGCTTACACAGGGGTGATGTTGGGCCTTGACCTTCTTATTTGGAAATTGAGAACAGGGCTTGGCACACAGCCTGAGTAAAGTTCCTTTCTGCTCAAGTAGTATGATCCAGTTACAGCCCCAGAGCCTCATTTTTCCCTTGGCCTCTGAGACCTAGGCTGGCTGCTTTGCACCTACCTCCTGTACCACACCCCCTCTCCCCATACACACCTCATCCCTTGCCTAGCAGGCTCAGACCTGAGGCTTCCACCCCCAAATTATGCCCTTTCATTCCCCCAGGGCCCTCTGTTTGCATCTGTCATTTCTTCCTGATCCTTGGCATGAAATGGAGGTGAGGGACTGGCAGCCTGTGGTCCCGGCCAAAAGGCCAGCTCTTCCCCAATCTGGCTGAGGAGAGGAAGGAGCAGAACAGATGGTGAGCAGAGCTGCCCTCATCCCCAGACCCCAGTGGCTGTCACCTGCCACCTTCACACTGCCTGTCGTCTTTCTTGGCTGACAGCACCTGCCTGGCAGCCCAGTCAGCCAAATGGCCTTTACAGACAGACAAGAGTGACTGAGAGTTATTTTTCTTCTCTGCATGACTTTTGAGTTTTGAGCTGGCATGCTCCTTGTGTTGGGTGAAGGAAATTCAACTCCTCTTCTGCTTCTAGTGATTCTGGATGCTGCTCCCCATCAGAAGAGGCGTCTTGCCACCCACCCTGCTCCCAGGTGTCTGAAGGCTTGTAACCCAGAATGGAGACCAGCCCAGGGAGGAGGGGTGACAAGAAGCCGCTCTCTAAGGAAGCCAGTGAGGAGAGCCTTGGGCCTGGGTTCTGGACCCGGCACTGCCTTTTCCTGCCACAGTCAGAGGTGGATTGTGATGTGGAGAGATGGGCAGGGGAGCTGGTAACCTCGCAGAGTCCTCCAGGCCTCCAGTCCAGGCCTCCACATCAGAGTCAACATACCACAGCCTGCAGGGCCAAACCCAGCCTGTCTTCATAAATAAAGTTTTATTGGAACACAGCCATGTCCGTGTGTTGTGGCTGCTTTGACACCACAGCGGCTGAGATGAGTAGTTGCAACATGGACCATCTGGCTAGCGAAGCCTAAAATACCTACTCTTGGACCCTTTACAGAAAAAGTTTGCTGACCCCTGCTCTCCATAATGATGCTCACAGTCGCAGGGTTCCAACAAAAGCAAATTCACTTCCATTAAGTCAATTTTGATTCATAGTGACCCACCAGGAGGGAGCAGAACTGCCCCGATGGGTTTCTGAGGCATTCTGTCTTTACAGGAGTCTCGTTGTTCTCCCACAGAGGAGCTGGTAGATTTGAAACGCTAAGCTTGTGGTTGGCAGCTTACTGAGTGCACAGCCCACTTCACTTCCAGGACTCCTTGTCACAGAGGCTCGTACGCAAGTTAGAAACGCCTGCTGTCCCGTTCAGCAGATCCTGGATGAGAACGCAGGCCTCTTGTGAGCCACTGGGCTTCAGAAACCAGAACTGTTCATGAAACTGGAACAGGCTGCAGGGAAAGTGAGTGACTGTGTCTGTGTAGGGATCCTGCAGCAGCCGAGGACAGCACAGGCCTCGTGTGGTGGGTGTCAGCAGGGGGAACAAAGACAGGGCATACATTGGGTGAACCTCCTGGCCTCGTGCTCCTGTGAAGGTTGGGGAATGCTGATGCATACCATGTGTGCCTTCTCAAATGAGAGCCAGTCTCATAATCCATGACATACAAAGATGACTTCGGGAGTGACTAACCCTTGCTCTGCAGTGGGGAAGGCCAACCCTTAATGAGGAATGGAGGCCTGGGCAATATCACCCCAACACTGTTATCCGTGCCACCAGGAGTTACCAAAATGACCTGTTCCCAGCAAACGTGCAAATGTGCTTTGCATATAATGCATGGATGTATGGATTGTGACAAGAGTTGTATGAGCCCCAGTAAAATGAGTTTTTAAAAAGATGACCTGTTCCAAATGATGCTTAGGTGAAGCAATGTCTACACTAAGACTGGAGTCCCAGGCTCCATGTGACCCAGCCCATGAGGAGAGCATGTGGGTGGTGGAGGTGGACAAAGATTGGCCTCTGGGGTCTGGCACACTGGGCATGCATCCTGACTCTGCTTCCTGGTAGCTTATCCAGTCTTCAGCAAATTATTTACCTTCTGAGCAGCCATCTAAGGTGCAATGATTGGTCTCTCCTTGTCCAGAGCGAGGAAGAGTAGAGGAAAATCAAAGCTAGGTAGAGACAATTAGTTCAAAGGCAACTCAGCCTACATGGCCCTAAGCCCTGAACTAGATGGTGACCAACTACCACTACCAGCTGCTCTCAAAGGGATCATAGCAGAAGGCCCTGGGTAGAGTGGTGGTGGTCGTGGTGGTGCTGTGAGGTGGGCAGGGAGAAGATGAAATAAAAACACAAATCATTAAAAAAACAAAAACAGAATCCTGGTCCAATAAAGATTGGTGGTACCTCAGGGATTATGGTCCTGACTTATTCTCCCAGCCTGGAACTGAATTCCCCCCTTTTGCCTCAACTTCAAGCCAAACAATGGTGTGGCAGTTATGTGCTTATGTTAATTTCATGATTGAGATGTAGGGGTGGAGGCTAGCCTGTTAATCTGGAGATAGCCATTGAATAGCCAATGATGTGTGGGCATGGCTTTCTCCTGAGACTTCTGGGAAATCTCGCGATATTTCCCTCGAGAAGATGAGAAGCTATCTCCCCCAGTTGTTGGGAGTTAGTCTCAGACACGATGAATCACGGACAAGACAAGATGGCAGCGTCTGAGGAGTTGGAGAAGCCACACGGCTTGGCCCTGATGGAGCCAAGACCTCTGAAGCAGTCCTGACGGAGCCAGACCTCTGAAGCTGCAGAGGGCATGTGGAGACCCCTGCCAGCGACGAGTTGCTTCTGCCACCACTGGATGCTGTTGATGGATCCTGAGCCCTGGAAGCGAGGAGCCATGAGGAGACCCCTGCCAGCATCGGGATTCTGCACCTACTGACCTGTGACTTTGTGAGTTGGAAGGAGACATTATAGACTTGTATCGGGCAAATGGGCTAATATCGGACTTATGCCTTTGAACTGGACTGGGTTGGGATGCTTTCTCAATGTTCCATTCCTTTTGTATATAAACCATTCCCTTATATCCATATGTGTGTCTATAAATTTGTTCCTCTAGTCTACCCCGACTAACACAAATGGACAGACCTAACCAGATGAGAAAGAACCCTGGGGAGTTCCCCCACAGCTTGCAACAACCAGACATGTGGAGGGAAAGGGGTGGCATTCATCTGGGGACCAAGGTCGGAGGCAGGCTGGTGGGGTCAGAAGAAGGGTGCTGCGGCAAACCCGGGGGGAGGCAGGAGGACTGTTTCTGTGGTCCCAGTGGCATGGACAGAAGTGTGCATAAGTTGTTGAAGGGGACACAGAAGGACTGTAAACTCTCACCCACGTTACATTAAAGAGGTAAAAATAGGAGATCCTATCACTGCAAACATTATATAACCTAACTTTCTCTGAATCCCAGATGTTACCTGTAAAGGAGGTTGTTAATAGAATCTCATTTGCAGGGCTATTTCGGGGCTTAATGAGAGAGCCACTGCAAGTTATTTGTATCAACAAACCTGAACTCCCTTTTCTTCCTGCCTCCTTATTAACCTAAGACAAATAGTTCCTAAGCCAGGAAGGCCATAGATGTGGCATGTGTGCTGCCACACTTCCTTCTGCTGTATGTAGCCGGCATCAATCATTGATCACAACCATTGTGCTGTCCCTGTTCTGCTAAACCTGCTAAATGAACCCCCAGAATCTTCAGAACAGACTCCAGGAGGCACAACCTAGGAGTCAGCACCCATTGCTGGCATCGACATTGACCTGTTCAATGTCTGTGAGCTGCCTTTTGATAGAAAGAAACATGAGATTGAGCCCAGGCTATAGGGACAGAGGTGCTGTGAGCTGTCCGTGACTCATGGTAGCCCATGTGGGACAGAGTAGCACCATCCCACTGGATCTTCTTTGCTGTCATCTTTGTCTCATCATGCGCTCTTTTTCTCCCAGTGCCACGCTCGTGAGATCAGAATGAAATGCTGGGTCAATTCCCCATTAATTAATTAATTAATTGGGTCAATAACTGTTTATTGAGCTCCAGCTGTTCATTTGTCCGCTCATGTAGTCACGTGACGAGATGCTCACTGAACTCTGGCAGAGTGTCTGATGTGGTGCCAGGAGCTCATTGGATGGAGAAACAGAAAAATCTAAGCAAGATCCTTGCTCTCTGGCATCCCGCAGTCAAAAAGGCAAAGCAGACAGAAAGCAGCGATGGCTGAGCTCTGCTGACCCACTATTCTGATGGCAATCAGTTATCCCCACATCCAGGATCGGAAGAGGGACCTGCCTGCCATGTTGCCTTGCCCTTTGCCTGTTTGCGAAGTGGTGGAACGCCACTGCCTGCAGCAGCCACGGAACCCATGTGGGTTTACAACCGCAGCCAGGCCCTCTCCTCTCCTACCTCCCTGCCCCTTTCTTTTTTTTTTTTCAGTAGCTTCATCTCCGTTCCACTGCAATTTCCACAGTTTGATTCCTCAAAAGAAACACTGCAGGTCCCTTCCAGAGTGGGAGCCCCTCCCTGACCCTCTCTGGTGACACCTGTTCTCTGCTCCTCATGGACGTCCATCCGTGCTCCCAAGCCCCGTGTCTGGGTTGAGCTCCACTTGACCCGCTCTGCCAGGCTGCAGAAGCTCCGGCTTAGAATAAGCCTGATTCATCCTTTGAGACGCAGTCATTCAGATAGTGGAACTGAAGCTCTTGTGTTTCTTCCAGGATTGTCTTCTTGAGGCTAAGGATTTCCAGTGCCTCAACATTTCCAAATTCAAAATATGACCTCGCACAGTCCTGAAGCTCTTTCTCTGGACAGATGAGTCTCCCTACGTTATTGTTCAAGTCGCCCCGGGCTCACAGAGACTACATACAAATGGAACAAAATGCTGCATGGTCCTTTGTCAACTCATGGTCAGTT
>PVJH01005735.1:0-108810 GCA_004026705.1 Nesogale talazaci
CAGTGGAGGCACTTTCTAGGTCATTATAGTGGCAAAATGGGACCTGCCCAGGAGCCTGGGAAACCGCAAAAGGATCTGGAGACTGACTGAGTTTCTCCCTGGGGCCCCCACCGTGCTCCCTCACCGGCATCCCCCCTTCCTCTTCTCCCCCCCTCGCCCCCCCCTCCCCCCACCAGGCACAGGGCTCAGAGGGTGGGAGGGGGACCTTGTGAGCAGGCTTTTCAGCCGGCATTCCCCAGATAGGTTTCCAAGGTGAAGCTAGTTTAGCCCGGTTTCCTGGAGTCTAGGAGAAAGAGAAAGAAAGCTGCAGCCCACGGACTGGGATGGATGTCGGGTTTGAATGTGATTCATAGTAATGTTTAACACATCTGCCCATAACTGAGGAAACTACCACAACTTCTTTTTGTCTGTACCAAATTCAGATGAACTGTGCTTCTTTTCCTCTGTGAGATTTCAGATCTTCTGGCTAGTTTTCTAAGGTTTGTTTTGTTTTGTTTCCTGACATTACAATGTTCTCCCTTCAAAGTAAAAACAGCAATGATAAAATTAGGGAGGTTACCTTTAATGCCTTAACAAGAGAAAACATTTGTTGGTTTTCAGTTATATTCATCTCCATTTACTCATAAGCAAATATACACTCATATGCACAGATATGCGTGCTTACATGTGTACATATGCATGAACATACAGATATGATATTTACATGGAATTTCTTTATTATAATGGTGGATTTTTTTTTCCTGAGGAATCTTAGGGGTGTCATGAGTTATTCACTGGGTTGCTAGCTGAAAGGGCAGCCAACTCAAACCCATCAGTCACTGGGAGGGAGAAAAACCAGGCTGTCTCCTCCCATAACCCCATTACAGTCTCTGCATCTCAAGTGAGTGACTTTCCTCTGCCTTCTCCAGACTCTGGTTCAGAATTGTCTTGATGGGCATGGGTTTGGTATGCTTGTTTCACGTCCCAAATCTGGGAGCAACCAAGTGCTCATCTACCTGTCTTCCCCTGGGGAGGCAAGGTGTTCTGGACTCTGGTTCAGAATTGTCTTGATGGGCGTGGGTTTGGTATGCTTGTTTCACGTCCCAAATCTGGGAGCAACCAAGTGCTCATCTACCTGTCTTCCCCTGGGGAGGCAAGGTGTTCCATATGATTTAATAGGTCACAAAAATGCTAAGGTGAAACAATTGGATGGCTATTATTCCTCATTCTTGTGTATCCCAGAGAGCTGACATTATTGACATTCATGTATTATAAGGTCCATGGCATTTGCTATGTATTTGTATTAGTCTGGGTAGATGAGAGAAACAAATCCATAGAAACTCATATGTATAAGAGAGATGTTTATATACAGGGTAAGAGAAAATTAAGAAAGCATCCCAACCCTGTCTGGTCCAAGCTCATAAGTCTGACTTAGCTCATAAGTCCAACACTAATCTGCAAAGTCCTCCTCAAACTCACAAAACCTACACAATGGTGCCAAATGCAGGAGGGTCATAGGCCAGTGGGTAGAAAATCTTTGCATCCAGTGGCGGTGTAAGCATCTCAGCACTGGCAGGTATCTCCACTTGGCTTCTCCAGCACCCAGGGCTGCATCAGGGTAGGTGCATCTGGCTTTTCTTCAAGGATGTCTCACAGGAAGTGAGCCTTGCCAGCTGAAGCAGAGAATTAGGTAAGGCAGCTGCAATTGGTTCAATCAGCAGAGAACAAAATATCAGAGAATCAGAAGGGCAAGGATTACCAAGCCATTTATCTCTCCACCTTTCCGTTAATCTCACATGTGTTTATGGACCAGGTTTCCACAATAATGCTTAACTATCTCAGTACTCAACAGAGAAAACCTTACTTATCTGATCATTTACTAAAATTTGTTACTTCAAATGGTATGTGAGAGAATCAACCTCAGATGAAAGATAGATATCCTTATGGTTCAAGATATGAAATGGATGATTTTGTGTAAAACATCGCTTTGTGTAATTCATTGTGGCTTGAAATCCTGGGATGGAAGTGGGATTCGTTTAAAGGACTGAGAATTTATTTGAACAGTGGTTCTTAACCTTCTTAATGCCGCAACCCTTTAATACCGTTCTTTAGGTTGTGGTGACCACCCCCCCCCCCCCCCCCCCCCACCAACCGTAAAATTATTTTCGCTGCTACTTCATCACTGTCATTTTGCTACTGCTATTAATGGGGCAACCCCTGGAAAAGAGTTGTTCCACCCCCAAAGGCAGAGGTTCTCAATCTGTGGGTTACATTAGGAAGCTTGAGAACCGCTGCCCAAAGGGCTGCAACTGCCCAAAGATTGAGACCCGCTGTGTGAGTGTGTCTAGGTCACTTGCTGAAATAAAGCTGAGCCTTCGTTTGATTCAGGAGCCTCGCTTGCTGGAGACTTTTTATTTCTCAATGTGCACCCTTTACCTGGTTCTGGTTCAATCATATAATGGACGTGTCCATATACTCAGAACCAAACCAGACTCTGAGGGGTCACAGTGGTCATGGTCTTTCCAATGCTGATCACCATGGGGTATTGACAATCTATTCCCATTTGACGAACTCAACAGGACTTACCTACTTGATTATTTCATTGTCGTTTTTCTTTTTTAGATACTTGGTCTCTATAAGCAAGAAGCTACAGAATTTGCACATTTGCATGGAAACAAGGATCATATGTGGAAACTGTTGGGGCTGATTGGAGGCATTCACAGTTTTTTCTTAATAGAAAAGTTTTTCAATCTTGTGTCTCCAAGGGCCAAGGTAGGCTTAGAACTGACTTCACTTTTGCTTCGGAATTGTCTCAGGATCTTTTGTGTCAAAGGCATTTCTGTCACATGAACATTGAACACATATCTTCATCAGGTTGTCTGAAGAAGGGCTAGAACTCTGCTCCATCAACCTCACTGGCAGGTTTGCCATGAGTCAGGCTTTAAAAAAACAAGACGGTTTGCTACTGGCCAGTTAATGCCATTGTCACCACCTGCCACCTGACCACCAACTGGTTCAGAAACAGGAGAATATCACAGGGAATGGCTGGCTACTGGTCAAAGTTTTGGGAGTCTCTGCTTACAAAACACACACATGCAAATAAAATGCAATGCCATCGAGGAAATTCTGACTCATGGCAACACTGGAGGGCAGGGTAGAACTGCCCCTGTGGATGGTAACTCTACAAAAGTAGAAAATCTTTTCTGTCTCTGAGGTGTGGCCAGTGGTTTTGAATTCTGACCTTGGGAGTAAGTCCCCCTTGTCACCACTCAAAGACATTATTTTCTATGGCCAGGGCATTTAAACTGATGGAAATGAGAAGTGCAGAAATAGTTTCTGGCTGGCCTTTGCTCAGCTTGGTTAGTTTTTTTCATTGGGCTGAATTTAATATACTTCTAAGTATAGCATGAAAGGCAAAAGGTCCAATATATAAAGGGGAGAGGGTCGTGACTGACCAAAGTTTGTGGGAAAATGAAATGAAGAGATCATCAACATTTTCCCTGACCTTTTTGAAGCCCCCTTGTATTTAGGCATGAGTTTATATTTTAAGGATATCAGTATTAACCAACTCTCTAGGGCAGTGTTTCTCAATCTTCCTAACACTGCAATCCTTCAATACATTTCCTTATGTGGTGGTGACCCCCCCCCAACCATAAAATTATTTCCGTTGCTACTTCATCACTGTCATTTTGCTACTGTTAGGAATCAGGTGACCCCTATGAAAGGGTCCTTCAAACCCCGCCCCCCCAAGGGTCTCGACCCACAGGTTGAGAACTGCAGTTCCATGAGTTGGGACCAACTCAATGGCTGTGAGTAGATTGTGGAGCCCTTTCCCCTCTAGCTTTTACACAGAATCATATAGGAAAAGTGTGCTAATCTCAGGAGATTAAAGTGAAAACTCCTACTCCAATCCTCATGTCCTGCATTCCTGCCTCTTTATTGTTCCCATGACAACAGGGAACTGAGATACATGGTATTTGTGCCTTTGGCAAACATTCATAGTGACCCATCACCATATCATGATCGTATTTTTAGATTATTAGTCCCAAATTTATTCCAGATTCTATTTTACACATCAAAAACTAAGACTGATGGATTGATACAAGCAGAGCATGAAAGAGCTGAAAATGTTTGTGGAAAAGTGGGGATTAAAAGATAAGAGTTTTGGGGTTTTTTCATGAAATTTTGAAGCCCTCTTGTAGATGGTTAGATATGTACTAAAATAAGTGAAGTAAAATATTATGAGAGGACCTAAGAGGTGGGTCTATGTGTACTCATGCTGAAATTCTTTGAAGATTTTGGTATGTTTTATAGTAAAATCTTGTAAAAATCTGTGTTTGAACAGAGTAGAATTGCTAGCAAAGGCTCAAGCTAAGAAAACTTGGAAATTAGGAATGTTGGCTTCTCTGAGAGCATTTGCCTATAAAATTTGGGAACTTGATATATGCCGAGGGGTTTTGATCTCTCTGTTTTATAGATAATAGATTGTCATTCCTAGGCTGGGGAAACTAAGTTAGAAAGCCAATGCATCTGCTTATTCATGGACATTAACAGTGTAGCCAGAATGGAAATGATGAAAGAAATTCTGTACACTCAAAAATGTAGAATTTATTCAGATTATGCTTGTGGTTTGGGGGAAACTAAAAATAAGCATTTAAGACTATTTAAAAAATACTATCATTTGAAGATTAAAGCCATGTGTAAAATAAAACAATTGCAAATGTTTTAATAGATGAAGCGCTTTACTAGATGATTATACTTTAGTGGAAGAAAGTATGTTAGTAGTTACAGAATGAAATATAGTCTTGATGATTATCATTTTAGCAGCTAGATGAGAAAGAATACAAATTTCAATTTTGTAGCAAATGTGGTTTTTTTTCAGTAAATAAAAATTTTACAGCCAGAGACAATGCCAAAAACAACCATTCACTTAACCTGTTCTAAAAAGAGCTAAAAACTCTGAATTTGAATTAAAAAAATATTATTGAGCATTCTTATAGCTCTTGTAACATTCCACACATTGATTGTTTTAAACATATATGTTGCCATCATCATTTCCCAAACATTTTTTACTTGAGCCCTAGATATAAACTCCATATTTTCCCTCTCTCCCCCACGCCCTCCCACCCTTATGAATCCTTGATCAATTATATTTTATTATGCTTATTTCATCTTACACTGTCCGTTGTCTCCCTTCACCTACATGTCTGTTATCTGTCCCCTTGAGGGGACCTCTATATACCCATCCTTGTGATAAGTTCCCCATTTTTCCGCCTCCACCCTCCCTGACCATTCCCCTCCCCTCATGATATCACTACTCTTACTACTGTTCCTGAGGGATTTAGTCAGTCCTGAATTCCATGTGTCCAGAGTTCTTACCTGTACCAATGTGTGTTTTCTGGTCTAACCAGATTGGTAAAGTAGAACCGGGTCATGGTTGTGGAGGAGGGGGTTGGAGCACTCAGAAACTACAGGAATGATATGTCCTACATTGTTTCTATAAGACACCTTGGTTAAATCATACCTTCCTTATAGCCATTCTGTGGGGGGTTGTCCACTTGATGGGTTTGGGATCTTCACATTGATATAATTGAATTTGGATTCTTAAATGCGACTTCCTACACATGATCCTTCAGAGCAGGCTTGGGTTTCTGCAAGAGGAGGCACATTATTAACAAATAATATTGCAGTGAAATTTTCCCACTACTCTTGGTGTGCTTCCACCATTGTGGCCTGGGGGCAAGGTTAAACTGACTTGTGGGATCAACAAAGGCTGCAACAATGATACTCTGGCTTCAGCACTCATTGTAAACCATCCTCACTCCACAGGAAGTCTCTTGGATCAATGGACATGTGGAGCATTCCCACCATCAAGCACTGGACTCTGAGTTAAGTGGTCCATCGACTTCAACTATCCAGTTGGTACGTTACTGAGCTGACGCTTCATACTAAGTTGATTTTCCTCTTCCCTGTAGTCCCAAATAAAGAGATGAAAGTCAGTAGAAGGGAGTGGGGGGCAAAAAAAAAAGTCGGTAGAAAAGATAAGTAGAATTTATTCCTGATGGGCCTTGTATGGATCATAATAAATGCTGTCCTGAACTGGGTCAAGTTGCTGAGAGTTGTTAAAAGGAAAGCCTATTTCCCATAGCTTCACATCATTGCTGTCTGTTTCAACTAGAAAGTGAATGGCAGAATATATATTTCCTTAATTATTTTGTTTGCTTGTTTTCATACACCAAAGCTGACCTCTGGTTTTACCATTGGGTCATCCTCAGCTGTATGGAGGGGATTGAAAGGAATTATCCAGTTCATCAAGAGGTGGGGAATTCATCTCAAGATGAGGAGAGAATTCATTTTGTCCAAAGAAATATCCAAAAGCAAGTATCTTTGGCTAATATGAATTTCCACAAGTTTTCCCATATTAGTTCAAAACACAACTGCCAGTCACATTCACAGAGCTATTTAAATTTGAATTCTTAAGGTAAATAACAAATAAGGGGGGGTAAACTAATGTGAGAGTCAAATATAATTGTGTTAGTGTGGGTAGACTAGGGAAACAAATTCATAAACACTCATAGGTGTATAGGAAAGAGCTTTATATGTATGAGCAATTGACAATTGAGAAATCATACCAGTCCAGTACAGATCAAGTCCATAAGTCTGATATTAGCCCAAATGTCCAATATCAATCAATTAATTCCTCTTCAGACTCACAAAACACATACAATAACGCTGAATGCAGGAAGATCACAGGTCAGTGGGGTGGAAGTCTTTTGGATCCAGTAGTGTTGTTATAAGCATATCAGCACTGGCAGGGGTCTCCATGTGGTTCCTCCCATTCCCAGGGTTCTGGCTGCATCAGGGTAGCTTCATGAGGCTTATCAACAGGTATGTCTCCCAGGAGGAGTCTATGTCTTGTCCCCAGCAAGTTATTTATCTCCTTGGCACCCTAAAATGAGGTCATCAAGCTGGGACCTGATTGACAGGCTAAACTCCACCTCCTTACTTTTAATTCCTTCAAATTGAAAACATATTATGTAACAATCACAATAACTTTTGTTATAGAACTTGCCTCCTGTAACCTTGATATTATAGTAGAGGGTTTACATTTCAATGATAGAGCTCTAAGTCGGAAAATTAATAAAGAAGTCGTTCCTTGGACATGGTTGTTGTTAGGTTTCAAATCCTAAGGACCTTATATACAAAAGAAACAATGCCTGCCCCTGCACTATCCTCACAATTGTTGTATTTGAGTCACATCATTGTGTCAGTCCATCTCCTAGAGGGGCATTCTCTTTTGTTCTGCCCCTCTATTACACTAAGCATGTTGTCCTTTGTACGTTGGCATAGCCCAACAGAAGTCTGACAGTAGATTTCAGACATAGAACTTACTTACCTATGTTAGCAAGAAATGCTCCTTAAAATGTCTCTTTAAAAGCCCTCTGATGTTTGCTGTTTAAATATCTGAAATGTGACTGGTAAGATGATTACTTCAGAGTGGGATTAGTTTTAAAATCCCTTTAGTCCTAACTTCAATTTGAATGAAGAATTTCCAGTCCCCAAGTTACAATCTTTGAGGCTAATGAACTATTTAAAATCTCTGAATCAATCGTCTTGCTGGCAGTGAGGGTGTGTGTGTGTGTGTGTGTGTGTGTGTGTGTGTGTGTTGGGATTTGCTAATTTAATCACAATTTCTTTTGTAAGTTAAGTGGCAAGCTCAACATAAAGGTGAAATAGAAAAGATGTATTTTAGGATTCCATGGTGTATACAAGTTCCTGTTTTATTCCCCAGAATAGGGATTGAAAGACTGGTTGTTTAGTGCCATTGAGTTAGTCCCCCTCAACAGACTGGAATGTCGCCTGGTCCTGTTCCACCTTCTCATGTTGGTGATCTCATGTTGGAGCCTACTGTTACAGCCACTGTGTCAATCCATCTCCCTGAAGACCTACCTCTTTTATGATGCTCTGACATGCTATAAAGGAAGATGTCCTTCTCCAGGGACTGGTCCCGCTGGATAACATGTCCAGTATGGGTGAGGCCGCCTTTGCCACTGCAGAGCATTCTAGCTGTACTTCTTCCAAGACATCTGTTTATTCTGTTGACAGTCCATGGTACTTCAAGACTTTTCGCCAGACACCTTATTTTAAATGCATCATTTCTCCTTCAGTCTGCCTAATGAATTTGTCCAATTTTCACATGCATATGAGGTGACTGGAAAATCCCATGACGTGGTCAACTACAACTTAGTCCTCAAAGCAACATCCTTGCTCTTCAAAACTTTGAAGTAAACTTGGACAGCAGTTACCAGATACAATGCATCTTTTTATTTCTTGACTGCTACTTCTATGAGCATTGACTGTAGATCCAAGAAAGATGAAATCCTTGACAGCATCAATCTTTTTTCTGCTTATCAAGATGTCACTTATTGAACCTGTTGTGAGGAATTTGGTCTTCACTTTAAGTCATAATCCATACTGAAGGCTGCAATCCTTCATCTTCATCAGCAAAGGCTTCAAGTTCTCCTCAGTTTCAGCAGGCAAGGTTGTGTCAGCTGCATATAATGCTTGTTAGTAAGACATTCTCCAACTCCAATTCTGATGCTTCTTCATATAATTAAGTTTATCTGATGATTTGCTTAGCATACAGGTTGAATAAGTTTGGTGAAAGGATGCAATCCTGATGTACACTGACCTTTATTTTAATCCATGTAATATCCTCTTGTTCCATTCACACAACTGCCTCATGATCCATGTACAGGTTCTGTACTGGCACAACAAACTGTTTGGAACTTCCTATTCTTCCTAAGACTAACTGTAGTTTGCTATGAACCACACAGTTCAATGTCAGCATGGTCAATGAAACACAAGCAAACGTCATTCTGGTATTCTCTACTTCCAGCCAAGATCCATCTGACATCAGCAATGATATCCTTTGTTTCATGTCCTCTTCTGAATCTGGCCTGAATCTCTGGCAGCTTTCTGTCAATGTATCACTGCAACCATTGTTGGATGATCATCCATTTTTTGAGCATAGATGACTAAGTGTTTCCAGTCCTTCATCAGCTTAGTTGGTATTCTGTCAATTCTTGGAGCCTTGTTTTACTTTTTTTTTTGGCCAATGATTTCAATGAGACTTGGACTTCTTCCTCCAGTATCATCAGTTCTTGCTTATATGCTACATCTTGAAACAGTTTAATGTTGACTATATCTTTTTGGTACGGTGATTCTCTGTGTTCTTGATATCTTCTTTCGATGCTTCCTGCATCATTTGATATTTTTTCACATAGAATTTTACAAAATTGCAATTGGAGACTTGAATTTTTCTTAGGTGCTTTCAATGTATGAGAACCTGAGCATATTCTTCCCTTTTGATTTTTTCCACTTTGTACATTTTATTGTAATATTTTATCTTGTCCTCTTGAGTTGCCCTTTGAGATTTTCTGTTCAGTTCTTCATTGTTGAAAAAATATTTCTACTAATAAAGACTTCTGTGGTCTTGCAAATTCTATCAAGCACTATCCAGCCTTGTTTCTATCACCAAGACCTTATTTTCTGGTATTGTTTCTTTCTCTTTGTTTCCAACTTTTGCATTCCAATCACCAATAATTATCAATGCCTCTTGATTATATGATGAATTTCAGGCTTGATGTTGATAGAATTCTTCAGTTTCTTCATATTTAACTTTAGTGGTTGGTGCATAAATTTGATTAGTATTTGTAGTGATTGGATTTCTTTGTACGCAGATGAACATTGTCCCATTACAGACCACGTTGTACTTCAAGATAAATCTTGAAATGTCCTTTTAGAGAATGAATGTGCATCCCCTCCTCTGGATGGTGTCATTCCCAGTAAAGTAAACTATATCATTTTATGTTTCAAAATGGCCAGTGCTAGCCTAGAATATTTACCATTGCGTGTTCCACTTCATTTTTAATGACATGTATTTTCCAAATCCATACTTCTTAAAATTATTGGTTGATGTTTGCAACGGTTTTGTCTCATGTTGAGTCATGCCTCATCAACAAATGAAAATCCTGAAGACTTTCCTCTCAGGGGCCTTATTTCATTTCCATCATGATGGTTGACTCTACTTGGAGACAGCAGCTCTTCCTCTGTCCTATTTCGAGTGTCTTCTGACCCGAAGAGCTCGTCTCCTGGCACTAACTATAACTATGCTCTGCTTCTATTGATTAGGTTTTCAGCAACAGACAGTATTTTGATGCTATGCATAGAGATGTCAGTGACTAGTTCCCCTGAAGTGCATAGCCTATGTCTTCTTTAGTATCTGTTCTTAGTCTGGAAGCACTACTGAAGCCTGTTCACTTTGGGTGATTCTTCTGGTACTTGAATTATCAGGGATACAGCTGTCAGCATCCCAGCAACCCCCAAGTCACTGCAATGGAACCCACTGGCAGACAAGTGGTGCAAGTCGCAAGTGGAGAACTCACAGTTCTTCTGAATCATCTTGGATGTTTGCCCAAATCCTTGACATTCAGTCACAATGTCTAGCATTCTTGGGAGAAAGGAAAATGCAACTTCTGATGGAAATATTGGAATTTTCATGGAGCTAGAGGTTTCTTTAAAAAATAATAATCTGAAAGCATCACATTGGTAGTCTTTGTTTCTAGAAGCAAGTATTTTCTACAAGCGGCCTTTCTACTCACCCTGTCCTCCTGGTGTTTTTGAAACTTTGCACCCAACCTTCTCCAAATATAGCCTTTCACTATATCTGTTTTGAATAAGTATTGTTATTTAAAAAGGTGAACTTTGTTTTCTCTCTTTACATACAAGGATATAATTACATACAAAGAGAATTATGTGGATTTTTAAAAAAGGTGCATGGTCATGAAGCTGGTGAAAATAATTTTATACCGCGCCCCCCCCCCTCGCCACACACACATCATAGAAGAATCAAAGGCGAGGAGAGGTGAAGAGGCACTCCTAGAACTGAACTATGAGTCAATCTCTGAATAAAATCATGTAACCTTAATTCATCTAGACACTAGCCTCAAACATTTTTCTGGCATATGAGAAAATGAAAGAAAAGGGAGGGGGGAGTTAAGTTCTTTTATCTATCTTTTGTAAATCTGCTGATCCACTTTCTTAATTCACAATATTTTGTTTCTGACTGGCAAAGCAACAAAAACAGATTACTTATACTATGATGATTGGAGGGAGGTGCTGGGTTTGCATGAGTTTTTTTTCCCATCCAGAATACATCATCTGCTAATTTCAGAAAAGAAACAGCAGATCCAAGATCCAGCACACAGGAGTGGTGTCACATTAAGTCAGGAACCTTTTCTTTTTCCTATCCTTGCAGCTGTCACATTTCACGAAAGCATTCTTAGTGGAAGAATCGGCAGCACAGACTGGCTTGCCATCTATGGAAGATTCTGAACAACCCAAGAGTGTATTTTCATCTAAATATAGATAGTCCAAAAAGCATGCTCCGCTCCCAGACTTCCAGGCTTCCCTTCTATGCTTGTCTGCGTTTAGAAGGTCTAATAGGCATCTCACAAGACATCCTGGGGGCACGGTAGTTGAAGTACTCTGCCACTAACCCCATCAGCCCAGCCAATCTTCAGGAGAAAGGTAGTAGTCTGTGTCTCTGAAGATAGTTGTCGTAAGCCTTGGAACCGTGTCCAATCAGAGCAACTCAATAGGATACAGTCGGACATCCCCAAAGAGATTTGTAAGCTGCAATCTTTAGGGAAAGAACCCTGCTGGTCCGGTGGATTAAACATTGGGCTGATAACTACATGGTTCAAGGTTCAAAGCCCCCAGTGCTCAGTGGGAGAAACATGAGGGGATTTGCTCTCATGTGGATTTACAGTTTTGGGATCCCTATGGAGTTGTTCTACTCTGTCCGAAGGGGCCATTCTGCCTGAAAAATCTAATTGGTGGCCGTGACATCATTAGGGAAGCAGATTACCAGGTCTTTTTTGCCCCAAAGCTGCTGCTGGCGGCTTCAACGCATTTCCTTTGCAGCTACACGTTTACTCAATTCTATCAGGGCTGCTATCCATAAACATTACAGTATTGGAAAGTTGGGGGGAGGGGGCAGTTCTCCTCTGTCTTATAGGATCACTATGAGTTGAAATTGACAGAGTAGCAATAGGCAACACATACATATTGTATAGGTATGCCACTTAAATACAATATGCCTTTTAAATACGGTAGAATCCTTTGGGTGTTTAATTTTTTTCAACAGAAGCATGACAAATGCTAACCTTCCTGCGTTATCTTCTCACTTAAAATAGAAAAGCCCAGAAGATTTACAGGCAGCGGAAATTCCAAAAGGCAGTATGACAACCTTCCACAGGAAAGGTGAGTCCTGATTTGTTCTTTGGTTTTGGCTTTGACGTGGGTGAAGGTTTATGGAGCAGATCAGCTGTTTCCCCTTGACAACGTCATAGATAGTTTGTTCCAGCCCATTCCTTGCCACCCCCTCCATGTAGCATCCCTTATGACACTTCCTCCCTGTGTTTTCTATTTCTGTTGGTCCTGTCCTATCCATTCTGAAGCTCATCCTTGGGTAGATGCTACCTCTGGTCTGAAATGGTTCATCAATGGTGTCATTTTTTCCTTTGAGAGGCTTTCCTATTGTTTGGCTGTAAATGGAGCCAGGGGAGTGAGTTCTGATCTAAAGGGGGAATTAAAGTTTCCATCTCACCAGTCATGCTGGTCTTCCTTAAGGTATTGAGTTTTGTTCAACATGTTTCCCCCGCTTTCTTCAGGTTCCTTTCCAAGCAACTGGTCTCAAAATTGTGGAGGCAAAGGTTTTCGTGATCTAGACATTCACGGGGCTATGTCAGCTTTCATCGTTCTTCTTTCCTCTGGACAGGGAGAGGCCAATAGGGTGGTGGTTGCTTCTTGGGTTGAGATTTGCATGGTTGGTAATTCAAAACCACCTGCAACTCCGTGGGAGAATGGCGATACTTTGTGCACCAGTGAACAGTTCGTTAGTCACGGACGCCCACAAGAGGTACTATACTGATTTTTTAAAAATTAACCTTTCACTAAAGAAAATGCCAGAGATAAAATTGAAAGTTATTTTTAAATAGATATGACAAAACCCTACAGTTTTCATACTTGTTCAACATTTCATTATTAAACAGTCCCTGATAAAATTGTCAACAGAGATCTTCTATCAATTTCTCAACAATACTACTGATTAATATCAACTGTATTGTTTAAACATATAACACTAACCCTATCCTTAACCTTATCCCTAACTGTAACCCTAACCCTGGTTTTCTTTTTTTAAAGGTTTACTTTATTCTTTAGTGAAAGTAGGTCTACAGAAGGGCTGTGCAGAAAATACAGCATTCCTTATAACCTTCTTACCCCCTACACACAATTTCTGTTACTGATATCTTACATGATTTATAATATGGATGCATTATTACCAATTAAAGTCAAGTTTACATGAGGGCTTACTTTCTGCTGTATTGGTTTTGACAGGTGCATACTATCTTGCACCAAAAAAAAAATCACATACTGCATATACTCCAGTATAAGCCGACCCGAATATCAGCCGAGGCATCTCACTTTAGCACAAAAACTGCATTAAAAATGTGCTGAAAATCTCAACCTATACATGAGAATATATAATATATAACATCATTCAATACTTAAATCATATTAAGAAGAGTTATACAATTATCACCACAATCATCTTTGGAAGATTTCTTTCCTTTGCTATTGACTCCACGTTTCTCTCCAACATCCCTTTTCAGATCCCTATATAATTTTTAATCCAGTTACTTTCTTCATCGACCCACCCATTCTGACTTCTCTATAGAGAAAAACATACAAAACAAATGCAAAAACAAAACAAAAAGACACCAACAACATTGGCCAAATAAAACAGAGAAAATCTCAATTGAAAGGAAACAGAAAATATTTTAAAAAGCAACATAAATTCAAAATGAATCTAAAGGGAAATCTAATCATGAGAAGTTGCATTTCAGACTAAATACAGCTACTAAAGTCTACTTTATAATGCTCTTTCTAGACTATTGTCATTGTGGATTCACTATAGACTCAATTCATGGGACCCTGAAAATGGATTTTGGACTTCCACTATCATCCAAAGCCTTCTGCCAAGTATTTAGAATCGGGATTCTAGTACTGTTCTCTCCTCGGGGTCTACTATTTATCATCTTTGGATCACAGAGACTCAATTTAGCTAACTCCTCACTGAGATGGCTGCTCGTTTTGAGACAAGTCTTCAAGACCTCAGTCACTATTTTTCTATTAGCTGACTACCATTTGCTTTCTTCATCATGTTTTGCTCTCACAACTTCTTCAGTATTCGCATGAGAGCAAATACTGAGCAGGGCCCTATCACCTGAACTAGTTATCCTTATATTAGAGCTATGATCAAAAGAGAATTCAAAAATATATTCACAGAGATATATACAAATACATATGGTGTATATAGGTCCCTAATTCAACTTAGAGACATCAGTTTCACTTTATTGGAATGGATCATAAATTGTCCCCGGGGGACAAAGGTAATTCTACTGATAGTAGCATTATTTTAGTCAATGGTATTAAAATTTAAAACACTATTGAGAAAAAGAATTTAGACATGTATAGGATACCTTTTTAGACTTAATAGATGCATTGTTAATTTGTACCATTTTGGAATGGGTTACTAAACAGGAGTTACACAATCCATGGGCATTGAACATATGGCAATTTCAACAATACTCATAAAGGGAGAACCATTCTTGGTGGACTGGCACTTGTGACAAAAGCAGAAAGAGCATGATAACAGCCAGCATATGCTGTTGATCCTGGGTCACCCTTTGTTGGACACCCTCAAAGCACTCTGAACCAAACTGAAATTCAATGGCCACCATTTCCCTAACCTTGAGATAGCTTCTTTCTGTAGGGCAGTGGTTGGCAAACTGCGCCTCTGAGAGCCACATGTGGCTCTTTCAGTATGAATGTGAGGCTCTGAAGTAACACTGAAAACATTTGAAGATTATTATTTCAGATCATGGTGATTTCATTTGTTTGGAAAAACATATTTAAGGCTCATGAGTGATTTTAAAGTTGTTACGAGGGACAGGATTGGCTCTTTGGTCTCAAAAATTTGCCAAACTATACCCCAGAGCATCTCAGTTTTAAGTTCAAAGAAATATTTCAGTTCTTTAGATCTGCTACAAGATAAAGTCCAGTTCACTTCATGGAGATTCCAACTCATATTATTCTGATGTGGCCTATGAAGGGTCTGGTGCATCACACTAGAACAGAATCTAATGTCCTAGTTCACTAAAGGCTGCATAGAAACCAGGTCAAAAGGGACTACTTAGATGCTTCCCCTTTGAGTTCTATCTAAGTCCTCTGAAGTATTGTTTTTCACTGGCAGGTTGCCCAACCCAGTTTACTCCTTGTAAGTGTAATCATCTTCTGCTATCCTTCCTCTTGATCTGAGTTCCCAGGAAAGTTCACTAATTACCCTTAGAAGAGTGTCTGCTGATTTGAGATGACTATAGAACCTTGCTAAATGGATAAATCTTTCAACCAGAATTCCTTCATCTCTGACTCATGTTTCTTTGAAGTTTTGTCTTCTTACACTTTTCATCAGTTGTGTCTGAGATGTCTCCCCATTTCCCTCAATTACATTACTCTTTTGTGCCACATATTGGCACCTTAATGTTAGCTTGTACGATTTTTACCATAAGACCCTAGTTACCCAATAATAAAAAGATGCATTGGACACTCCCTCTATACCAGGCACAATGCTAAGTACTTGACAGCCATGATCTCTTTCAGTAATCTCAGCCAATTTAAGTGGATAAAATAATTACCACCGAAATTAGGCACATGAAGAAATGAATTAATGCAGAGGTTAACTAACTGCTCAGGATTACATAGCTAGTAAACTGCATATGAGAAAACTAAAGAAGTACTAATGCACCAACTACATCCTTGTGACCCTTCATTTACCCAGTCTCTCAAATTCTTTCATTTGTTCAAGAAATATGTGAATCAGTGTGCATAAAGTGGAGAATAAAATAGCACAGATTTTACTTTATGTAGTTTGTAATGTAGTGGGCTATACAGAGAAAACTAATAAGAGGAAACATTTTTTAATAAGTATCATTATTGTAAATATGTTGGATGCATTAACTCATGCAATTTACTTATTTGATGCAAACAACAGAATCATGCAGCTGTCCAATTCTGTTTTCAAGACATTATTCATAATATTTTTTCTCCTTTGTTTTCACTTCTTGGAGTAATTTTAGAATGCCCAACACAGAAGAGGTCCAGAATAGACCTTTGTATTTATTTATTTTTTTCTTTGAAAGAAATGAAGAGGGAATGGAATGGGCAAGAATATGCCAAATGAAATTAGAAACAGGGAGCTGATGCTAGATTAGGGAGTAGTGATTGTCTTATTCCAATATTCTGTGGATCTGATAGCTTTCCACTTCAGATATCAAACTTGGCATAGAACTTGAATACTGAATAAATCCAAATTAGATTATTCAACTGCCCTTTTGCCAGGCACATATTGAATTAGCTTCAAATATTTGATTACTTGTTTCATATTACCTCATTGGTGAAACTTGTCTTTCAAGAGACAGGATGTGAAAATCCTGCCCACCGTCTGAGTTAAATAAACAAAAAAGCAAAACGATACAAGTTCTAACCCATGTCTCACTATGGAAAACATCTGACTGATTAGAAACACGGCACTCAGTATGACTGCCAGGTAAAGAAGTAAAGGTAAAGTATTATAATTGTTTAATGAGTACATTAAATTACCAATGAATTCCCATCATTCTCTTCTATTGAATAAAACAAATTATCTTAAATATTATGTATAGTGTGTTCTTTGTTACTTACAGGCAAATATGCATTATTTTCTTTGTGGCTTAGTATATATCCATGAGCTAGCATTTAAAATGGATAGTCAGTGGTAATAGAAGAATAGACAGCAAAAAATGGACCACACAGTTTTCCAGCAGAGTATTATAGATAATGGGGCAAAAATCTTCCATTTGAATATAGGCAATTAATATCAAAACTACATGCTGACCTGTGGAAATATCTATTTTATTCACACGCCTCAGCATAGTCAAATGCATTACTGAAAAATTTTCTTTTTCTTTCACAAAGAACATCTTTCATTTCAGGAAACCAAGAAGAACATTTGGTAGAATTATTAGACTGAGCAATTTCGGGCAATGCCAATAAGAACGCTCTGAATTCAATAATCTGATTCTGATTTCAGGTGTTTTGTGACTATTGTGTGGAATCTGCCTATTTTGTACAAACACACACACACACAAATAAAATGAATCAGTAAGCCATGAGGAGGACATAAGTTAGTCTTACAGTGATTTTCTAAAAAGGCTTAGTTTTAGATGCAAATATCTACTTACACCTGATGAAGTTTCACAATACCATAACAGCTTTTAATGACTTTTCTGATCAAATTACAGAGTAGGGCACTTTAAAAATCAGAAGAAAATGTCCTCAAAGTGCTTTTTTGCATTGTTAGTTATTCAACTTCATAATAGGCTTATATTAATATCTATATTAAACAGAAATTCTGTTCATCAGAAAAGCATCACACAATCTCACTCGTTTTATTTATTTTGTTGTTTTTGAGAAGAAACACAGAAGAACATATACTGATCAACAGTTCTTCATGTGGAATTTAATTATAGTAACTGAGTTGTACAGCCATTCTCACACATCAGTGTGCTTCTTTCTCACAACAAAAACTCACTGCCCACTAAGCCTCTTATTTAATTTTTCAAATTGCTACTATTTCATTCCCTATAGACAGTTCTTAAGAAAGCAAAATGTGAACCATTTTTACTTGTTAAACTAAATTATAATTTGGGTTTTTTTCCCCCTGCATCGCTGCCCTAGTGGGAGTAGGAAGCCCAGTCTTGCTCCTGGAGAGCTGCTTATGGATTTGAACTGTCAACCCTGTGGACCGCAGTCCTACACAAACTACTGTGCCACCAGGGCTGAGCTTTATGATTTGGTTTTAAGAAGACTCCAGGGTATATTTGTGGTTCAGAGTTTAAAATTTTAGGGCAATCATTTCGGAGGTTTGTCTACCCTCTGTGACTAAAAAAAATAAAATAAAAAAAACCCCATGATATTTCAGTTTTCCGTTCCCTACCTTTTGATGAGTATTTTTGCTACATTTTCTCTCTTTACATAGCATTCTATGCAAGCTTTGATTAAAATATTCAAGTCACTGGTAATTATCCAGTTCTGCTCTCTTGGAAAAGAAGGAGACAGTTCCTGGAGACAGCCACGCCTTCTATGAAATACCCTCCTCCTATTCCTGACTCTCCTTCCTCTATTGCTAGGTGAACAGAGGTCAGTTATTGAGCCTTGGCTCACTGCTTGCAAGCTTTAATAATCTCAGTTATTATTCACATTATGCAAGGGACTAAGAAGCACTAATTATGCTGTTGCACCATTTAATTGGTATATCACATTAAACCATGGCCCTAAACCTCCAGACCAAAGAACCAGATTCTGTGAGGCACTTGGTTGTATATAAAAGTAGCTTCTGAACATGTGTGCAAATGTGCTTGATACAGGTGATGTATGGAATGTTATAATAGCTACAAGAACCCCCAATAATTTTTTTTAAAAAGTAGCCTCTGAAGAAGCACAGTAGTGTGCCATTGTATGCATCTACTACATTTTGTCAACCATTAATATGCTAATAAGCACTTAGGTTGTTTCTACATTCTGCCTTTTATGAAAAGTACTGCAATGAACATTGATGTACACATCAATTTTTGAGTCACTGTTTTCAACTCTATTGGGTATGTGAGAACTATCACTGCAGTTCAGGTGTTGATTCATGGGACAGCACTATTTTTAGATTTTTGAAGAGCAGTCATACTGTCATACCAGTTTGCATTTCCATAATCCATGCATAAGGGTTCCAGTTTTCATATTCTCTCCAAATTCTGTTAACTTTTTTGTTTGGAATCTTAGCCATATTCACTCACTCACTCCCTCACTCACTCACTCACTCCCTCACTCCCTCCCTCACTCACTCCCTCACTCACTCACTCCCTCACTCACTCACTCCCTCAGTCCCTCACTCACTCCCTCACTCATTCCCTCACTCACTCCCTCACTCACTCCCTCACTCACTCAGTCCCTCACTCACTCACTGCTATCAAATCTTTTCTGACTCAAAGCAACACAATAAACTAGGTAGAGGGTTACCTAGACTTTAACTCTCTTTTTTTTTTTACAAACAGTTTTAGTGACCTATAATCCACATATAGCACAATTCAGTGGCTGAAATATATTTAAAAGGGTTGTGCAATCATAACTACAATCAATTTGGGAATATTTTCTTCATTCTTGTACTCATAATTAGCACCCGATTCCCCCTAAATTCTCCTGTCATAACCCTAAGGAATTATTAATCTAGTTACTGTCTCTATAAATTTACCTACCCAGGATTTTACAGAAAATCATACCATTAAAGCTCTGGTATCAGTCCCTCTCTCAGATTTTTATTTTGTGATTTACATTCCTTCAATCACAAAGGTTGATGTGCTTCTTCCATGTAGACTTGGTTTAAACTTCATTTAAATGACCGCTCGTTTTGAGACAAGCTTTTAAGATTCCAGACACTGTTCTTTCTGATAGTTGGTCACAATCTGGTTTCCACACCACACTTTACTTTAGCACCTATATCTTCAGTGATTTCTTTAAAGGGTGAGTATCAAGCAGGCCATGCCATAGAACCGAATGCTCTGAGATTGGGGGTGGGCTTAAATCTCAACCCAAAAACTATTTATATATTTGTAGTCTGTGCATGTGTCTGGTTCACTTAAAGACTTTACTGTCATTATATGATAGGCAATATTATAAATCAACCTCCTCAGGCAGGGGTGCTCAATATGTCAATAGCAATGTACTCGTCAATCGCAAATGTAGTGTGGACAGATTGCATTGCGTTAAAAAAAATAGATGTAAGCCTATCATCAATCCCATCACTTAATTGATATACAGTGCAGCCAATCAGATGCAATCTTAGGTGACAAATGGAAGCACAAACAACTGTGCCAAGTGCAGCAAAACTGACAAGTTAATGCCAATTTTTAGACCTAGTTTTTTTTTTACTCTTAAACCTAAGAAAGCATACTAAATGAGTGTGGGAGCTGGACCACGGAAGATGACAAAAACGTATCACTTTCATACGGAATGGGATATTTTGACACTAAAAGCTGACATCAGCTGAAGTCTAGAGCGCAGTAACAGTTCTGGAACTTATAGAGGGAAAGTAACCAAAGATGAGAAAATGTGATGCCTCTTTTACTGCATTGTTTGGCTCTACTTATTTATGCAAGTCAGCCTTTTCCTACATAAGATCATTAAGTCCAAGTTCTATTCTGCCATGACTAGTGATCATTTGGAAAAGTGCTTGAGGCTGGCTGTCAACAACTACTGTCCAGACTATGCATCACTGGCCCATTCCATTCAGTGCAAGTTAAAGTAAACTCAGGTAATGACAAAAAATGGGCCTAGTAAATTGTGCTGTGATGTGCAATATGGGCTCATGCAGTTATGCGAGACACATAAGCATACATTGTGCACATAAAGAAATCTCAATGCATTTAAGAGTAAATGTAATAAAAATATGTTTTGCATTTTTGTAGTTGGTAGATCATTTTGACTTAATCATTTTATAAGTAGCTCACATGCTGTAAAAGTGAGCACCCCTGCCCTAGGGCATAAGGTAAATCAATTGATTGTCATTAGTTTAGCCAATGCTATAGAATTTAATTATAAACACCTGGTTTGCAGAAGGCCAGAAATGGCAGTAGAAGCCCAAAATTGATTTGCAGGGTCCCCACATGAATTAAGTTTTAGTGAATTCCCTCTGACTATAGTCTATGAAGGTGAATAGCCTTGCTATCAGTCAGAAAGCACTGTGAAGTCAATTATGGTCAATGTAGTTAGGTTAAAAGGCAATGTCCTATTACTTAGTTTCCCTTTTGGCTTGTAAAGTTGTTTCAGTTCCTAATTTGCTTTCTTTTGGGATGAGGGTTTTCTCTGTTATCTATTATCTATTATTGGTTTTTTTTATTTTCATTTACTCTTGCTTCCTGTTTGTATTACCCATGATTTCTGCATATGAAGGCATGGATGGGTGGATCTCTATAGACAGCAACTGGATTGATAATTGCCTGGGGGTATGATGTGGGGGACACGGGGAGCCTACAACAGTGAGTACAAGAAGATGTTCTAAAATTGATTGAGGTGATGATTGCACAAATCTTATTGTAATAGAATGGCTACTGAGTTAGTCCGGATAGACTAGAGGAACAAATTTCAGAGACACTCATATAGGTATAAGGAAAGGGTTTATATACAAAAGAAATGTGACCCTAAGAAGGCATCCCAATCCAGTCCAGTGTATAGTCATAAGTCCAATAATAACCCATATCCCCGAAATCAGTTTATAAAGTCTGCTTCCGACTCAGGAAGTCACAAGTCAGTGGGTGCAGAATTCTGGCGCTGGCAGGGGTCTCCCCATGGCTCCTCGCTTCCAGGGCTCAGGTCCATCAACAGCATGCCACTCCAGCTTCAGAGGTCTGTCTTCATCAGGGCAAAGCCGTGTGGTCTTTCCACCAGCTACTCCAGCCTCCCAGCCGCCGCCATTCTGTGTTGCCTGTGGTTAATCATCTCTGAAACTAACTCCTAACAACTGGGGAAGATAGCTTCTCATCTTCATGAGGGAAATACTGCGAGATTTCCCAGTCTCAGGTGAAAGCCATGCCCACACAGAGGCCTCATCGGCTACTCAATGGCTATCTCCAGATTAACAGTCCAGACTCCACCCCTACATTTCAATTATAAAATTAACATAAGCAGATGACTGCCACAGCTACATTGTACCATGTGTTAATTATAGCCCAATAAAAATATACTAAAAATATAAATGAATACACTTAAGAAAAGAAAATCATACAAAAGCTCCAATAACAGCAACAAAATAAAACACAGAAAGATCTCAATCCAAGTGAAAGTAGAAGATAATAGAAACTAGAATGAGTTGAAAATGGGTCAAAAGGGAAAAGGGTAAGATTTAAACTCTATCTGCAATAATCCACTTTCCAATGCATTTTATCTGAGGGTAAGACTGTGCACATCTCTGGTCTATTGTCTGAGAAAATGCTATGGAGGCTAATGGTGTGGAGACTCCACAAACGGATTTGGGACTTTCCCGTTCATCCATAGAAAGTCCCATCTTTCTGCTGAAGAGTGGCTGCGGTTTCAAACCACTGACCTTTATGTGTAAGCTCCTGTGCCACCAGCACTGTTCATAGCCCTAGAGGAAAATGACAGGTCCCCATAGCTTTTATCTGTATCTCTCTTGTGACCCATGATGTTGACTACCTTTTCACGTGTCTCTTGGTCACTTGAATGTCTTTATTGACAAAATGTCTCTTCACATTCTTTACATATGATTGGCTTATGTGTCTTCTTACTGTTAAATTGTCCAAGACATTATATATTTTACTTAGCTTGTCTATATATGTATATGTATATATGTAGCTGTGTCAGATATAGTATATGTGTTATACATGTATATATCATATGTGTGTGCATTTGTATGTATAATGCATGTATTCTATCCAGAGACATGCTTTCTAAATTTATTCTCCTAGCTTATTTTATAAAGTCTTCTGGTGAACAAAAGTTTTTAATTACACTAAGTACAATGTTTAAAATTTTATCTTTTGCTTTTTGTGCTTTTCTTTATTAGATGATCATTTGGCAAAATATTGGCCTGACCATCTTGCACCTGAGTGCTCTGTAAGAATTGTCATGTTTTAGCTTGCATTTGAACAGTTGTCCATTTGAGTTTTGTGGGTATAGTGTGAGGCATGCATGCTGTTTCTCTCTGCAGGTGAACATGCATTTGCATTCCCAGTACCATTAATGGTAGAGACTCTTTTCCCTCATCAAATGAACTTAGCACTCAAATGAAAAAATCAGCTAATCATAGACGGGGGGGGGGGGGTACTTCTGAATTCTCAATTCTATTCCATCGGTCTGTGTGTCTGTTGCTATACTTATATCAGACTGTTCTATGTAATATATTTTCAAGTCGGAAAGTCTTTTTTACTTTTCTTCTTCTGCAACATGCCTTTAGCTATTCAGAACCTGTTACTATTCCATATGAATTTGAAGATAGATTTTTCTATTTCTGTACAGAAGACTACGGGAATTTTGGATGGGCTTGCATTGAACATGAGATTTATTTGTATCATTATCTTACTAACAATATCAAGCTTTCAAATCTAGAAGCATGGACTATCTTTCCTCATAGTTAAGTATTTTAAAATTTCTGTCAATAGGTTCATAGCTTTCATTCTATAAGCCCTTCATTTCCCTGGTTAGATTGATACCTATGTATTTTATTTTCTCAGAATAAACCCCCTGTGGGGGTTGGACGACCCTTTCATGGGAATCACCTGATTCAAAAGAATAGTAGAATGACAGTTGTGAAAGAGTAGCAAAAATAACTTTATGGTTAGGGGTCCCCACAACATGAGGAACTGTATGAAACGGTCGCGGCATTACAAGGTTGAGCACCACTGTCTTAGATGCTATTGTAAGTGGAATTGTTTTCCTTATTTCTCTTTCATACGTCTCATTGCTGGTAACTAGAAGCTCAATTGATACATGTTGACTTTGTATCCTGCAACTTAAAAAAATATTTCTCCATTAATTAGAAAGGTGGCTGTTTACTTTTTCATATATGCTTTCTTTGCTATGCCAGTCGTTTTTGGAGTTTTCATAAGAAATGCAGGTGGATTTTTATCAAAGGCTTTCTCTGCCTCCATAAAGATAATCTTGTGGTTCTTATTCTCTCTTTTTTTTCCTTTTATCTTTTTCTTTTCTGCTCTTTTATTGACATCATATATGACTGTGATTGAGTTTTGAATGCCGAACCATCAAAAAATTTAACCCGAATCAAGCCATTATTATCTAAATGTTTACTCGACTCTCTCCTCATTAAATATGTATGATATGATAAAATCCCACAAAACCAGAAGATCTTCTTCATTTTGTTCAATATCTAGCTTGTCTGGTATAAGAAGTTATTTTGCAAAAAAAAAAAAAAAAAAAAAGAAAGAAAGAAAGAAAAGAGAGGAGGAGCTGAGCCCCGGTGGCATAAGTGATTGAGTGCGGGACTGCAGCCCTCTGGCTGGGCAGTTCAAATCCAGTGGCGGCTCTCAGGAGCAGCATTAGGTAGCGCACAGGACCACCAGAGGCAGTGAGGAACACCCCCCCCCCAAGAAAAAGAAAGAGAAGAAAAGAGAGGAGAATATTAAATCATTGTTTCAAAATCACCTTGGAAGTCAGAAGAGTTGGGTAGTGTTTCTGCCTGTCCCAGGCCCCATCGGGGAATGAACAAAGCACTTACAGAGAGCCATGAGCACCACCCGGGGAGTGAAACATAATGACCCCGCAATCCAGCCAGTACCCTGCAGTTAATTGATATGTGACAATCTCATCACAGAAGGAATTATTTTGGTAAATAATACTCTATTTCATTGCATTCCATGACATGGTTTTTACTTTATAAATCGTTTCAAAAGACCCCTGTGGAGAGCTCTCCAGTGCCATTTGGGAATTAAAAACAAAAGAAGTCTCATTTTCTTCTCTTGGCACATCTGGATGAGGCGATGGAAGAGTTAATGGCCATGCATAATTTACCTCATTGTTAACTGGATCTGCTATGAAGATCTGTGACCTTCCATCCAAGCAGTTTGGTTATCACAGGTGCAACTCTAGTTCTGACTTTTTTTGAGGGCTGAAACCAAGCAAGGTTATCTGATACCAAGCAGTTTAGAATACCGGTGGTGGATGGGAACATGGGTTGCTTGGGGAATTCTATGAAATTTGTCGTGTTCTGTTAATGCTCTCCGTACCTTTGATTGATTCTTTAGGCAACACCATTAGCTTGTTAGCAATCATGATACTGGTTGGTGATGGCCTGCACAATTTTGCTGATGGCCTAATGATAGGAGCAGCTTTCTCATCATCATCCGAGTCCGGCGTGACCACCACCATTGCTATCTTGTGTCATGAAATCCCACATGAAATGGGTAAGTCTGACAAATGCCATGCCTTTTGGACTTCTCAAGAAAGTCATGGTATCTTTGTAACTACTATTAATAGATTCTCTTTCTCAAATATATCATGGAAAGGTGGATTCTCCCCATTCCTGTTTAATTTAAACTACAAGAGGAAGAGGAATAGAGAGAGAGAGAGAGAAAAATCCCTCTCCCTCATGGTAAAATTCAATGGAACTCTTACAATATTTCCCAGGGCCAAAAGTGACTCTTATTTTGGACGTCTTGGCATGCACTATTCAGAAAAAGATCCTTTTCAAAAAGTTTGGCAAGACCTTTAAATTGTGCATATTAAGTGTGGGAAAAACATTAAGAAGGGAACTTTATCCATTAGTTCAGCAAACAGACCAATGAGATAAAATAACATTTAAATTAGAACCAAGCTGTGGTTTCATCAACCTGATTTTCACAATGTGCTTAAAGCCAGGCATAAAATTGAAATGACAGGCGTATGGTAGCAGAGGCATATATGATTCTTTTTCTGTATAATCCTAATAACCCTGTAATTTAAACCCGGCCTCCCAGGAATCAAAACGGGCTAGGATAGACAATCCTGAAACAGACCCAGAACAGGCTGACCCGGGCACTTATAAGCCCGAGGGAGAAGGTTTTTAGAGTCTCTCTTTGTGCTTCTACTTTGAGGCATACATTGCTTCTGGTCTACCTCTGTAGCCCCTCAGAGCCTTTTATTGTTTTGCAGTCTCTTTTCGGTATTCAAAATTTTAACTGTTCAAGTCAGATTCCTTCCTTTAATCTTCTATACTCATCTCTCCAAGGTGGTTTGTTTTGTAATCACTTTCCTCCTATCCCTCAATTGTGGATGGAGGAAGTCCTTTGGAGGCTTATTTCCTTTGTAATTCCCACAAATAACTCTTGGGCTCTCATCCATAGACTTCTCCAAACCAGATTCTCACAATATAGGTTCTGATACTAATCCCTCCTTCGATTTCAGATTATATGAGTCACAATCCCTCGTTGACTGATGATGGTGTGCTTCTTCCATGTGAACATAGTTGACATCTCCCTAAGATGGTTGCTTGTTTGGAGACAAGCCTTTAAGGCCCCAGATGTTATTTTATCTGATGGTTGGGCACCATCTAAATTCTTCACCACACTTTGCTATAGCACCTGTATATTCTGTGTTCCCTTCCTGAGGGAAAGTAGCAAGCAGGGTCATAAAGTAAGAACTAATTGTTCTTAGGTGGAAATATTCTTTTTACATAAAATCATTTTATTGGGGACTAGTACAACTCTTATCACAAACCATACATCAAGTCATGTGTCAAGCACATTTGTACATTTATTGCCAATATCTTTCTTAAAACATTTGCTTTCTACTTGAGCCCTTGGTACTAGCTCCTCATTCCCTATCTCCCCCGACCCCCTGAAACCCTTAGTAATTTACAAATTATTATTACTTTGTCATATATTACACTGCCCAATGTCTCCCCTTACTCACTTTTCTGTTGTCTGTCCCCCAGGGAGCAGGTTACATGTAGATCCTTGTAATCGGTTCCCCCTTTCTATCCTACCTTGGTGGGTGGGACTATTCTTTTTCCAACCAATTTCTGTAATGATTTTAAAAACCTTGGATGAAGTAAGGGGTTCTCTTTTCCTCCCCATAGCAGTATCTACAAAAATAAATCATAAAGCTCATAAAATGTTTACTGCCTCCTGATGTCACCAGGCACATGTCCAGGGGGAAAAATATTCAGCAACCTTTGGGAAGCCAGGGTTTTTATGTTGCATTTATCTAAGTGAAACATGTCACAGACAGAAGGAGTCAGAGTGTGCCAGAGGTCTTTGTCTATTTGCTAACCTCAGAAACAGCATCTCAAAACCAAACTCATTGACTCTGAGTCCCTTCAGGGTCCTGAGGGTCTTTTAGGACAGAGTAGAAGGGTATCTGTAGGTTCTCAAAACCTTAAGTCTTCACAAGCTTGGAAAACCTCATCTCTCTGCTGAGAAGCATCTGGTGATTTCAAGCTGGTGACTCAGAGGCTACCGATTGGTCCCTTCCTACTTATGGGGACTTCAAGAGCAACAGAGTAGACTAAACTCCTCAGATCCTCAAGAGCTGATCTTCAGAAAGAAGCCATTGTGTCTTTATCCCAAGACACCTTTGGGTAGATTCACCCTTCTGGTGAGTAGCAGTGTCAACTGCTCTCCCATGCCGTGTCACAGAAACACAACAAAAGAAAACGTGAAGTGTAGCTTCCTAATGGTTGACCATGAACCCCAGAGAAACATAGGAAAGCATTTTATTAACCAATCATTCAACTCTATGTATGAAGTTGGTTCTAGTTGCTGAAATTTGAGCTAACCTGATAAGCACATTACTGTGTGACTGATATCACCAGTTAAATATATTTTTCCCCCCTTCAATGGCAGGTGACTTTGCTGTGCTCTTGAACTCTGGGCTTTCTATTAAGATCGCCGTCCTGATGAATCTGATAAGTGCCCTAACTGCCTTCATAGGGCTATACACTGGCCTCTCAATATCAACTGATCCATCTGTTCAAAACTGGATCTTAACAGTTACTGCTGGGATGTTCTTATATTTATCCTTGGTGGAGATGGTAAGCTTTTACAGTTTGTCTATTTTGTTTTTCTAAACATTGAAATGGTGCACTTGAGGTAAAGCGATAAAGTAGAAGGATGGGGAGGGTAGAAGAGAAGAAGAAGATAGGTTATAATATTAAAAGAATAAGTAAATATCCTATGTGATCTAAATGGCTAACTTGTAAACAGAGCATTATTTTAGACATTAACTTTTTAAAAGTGAATTTAGAACTGTCAAAAAGTGATTGATAGTTCATTCTGTTCAGGTTTTACATGTATATATGATACCAATACTTCATGTATTATGTTAGACAGTCAGCTACTATATTTATACAAGCAAAACTGTCTGATGGAGCTTGTCATTGACTTATATCAGTGTTCAACTCAATTGACAAGCTATATCCTAATAATAATGATTCCATCCTTAAGATTTTTTTCCAAGAGCTATTCCGCTGTGTGAAATGAAAGAGAGCATTGCTATAGCACTGGGTCTTCAAAATAGCAATGTATATCTCTTTGAAGAGCTCCCTGCTGACATGAATAGTAATTTAACCCCACTTTTTACACTCTGTACTCTCATGAAGGAATTAAACCCAAGAAATCCCAAGCTTTATGCCTTTTGAAAACCTGATCACCACCAGAGAACCAGTATTTTTTTAAGATAACCGTTTGTTGGACTTGTCTATTATTTAAACACCACAAGGTGAATGCTGTAATGATAACTTTTTATTGGGATAAGGACATAAAAAATTCATGAGAAATATCTGCACTGAAAACCAATAGAAAACAAGTACGAATGGCAATAAAATATGTTATTACATATATCATGATGCGATTAAGTGAAATAAACCAACTTGAAAGGAATCGGTGAAATAGACCTCTTGGGACTGACTGGTAATGGGGCAGAGTTCAGTGATGGTACTGGAAGTTCACACACACAAAATGTTTGCTCAGGATCAAATCAATTGGGCTGCAGGCACCCATGCTGATGCAAACAGACTTGCAGTGAGGGGCCTCCCACAGGAAGCACCCATATCTTTTGAAACCCCAGTGTTCATTCTTCTGACTCTCCTGATGTTTTCCTGCATCCCCGTGATATTCAAGAGGATGATTTAAACACTGTATGTCCTGCCAGGGTGGCTTACAAATAGTCTGTTAGAATATTTCTGATACTCAGAAAAAATATCTCTAATCTTGATAGTAGAAAGAGTTTAAAACTGGTGGATAGCACCTCTCTGTTTCCTATACCCATTTCCCAGGCTCCAGAACCTTCCAATTTGAGGAATCTGCTTTTTGAGCCTTTCCCGACTTCAAAACCAGTGACTACTCCTCTTGCTTGTCGACTTTGGAGTTCTGATTTCTCTCTGTCCTCTGGGTCAGTCTGGTGCAGATCTCCATGTACTTTTGTAGTATCCAAAGTCGTCTGATTTTGCTTGATGCCAAATCTCTCTTCAAGTGTGATGAATGTGTACCCATGCAGTCAATCATTGTCCCCAAATGAATCTGGGAAGGTTATCAGGAACCACTTATCATATAGAACTCTAAACCGAAGGCCTTGTTTTCCCCTCCATGTTTCTCCTTCCGGTCTTGAAAGAAAGCAGTATGACTGATACCCTACGTAATTCCACAAGCATAAATCTTGACCCAATGGCAGATGATTGGCTAAGGGAAAACCAATATCCTGATGCAAAGACAGGCCAGAAAACACTCTGAGTTTCCGGAGGCCCTTCTTATTACCCAGGTGGCTCATTCTCAGGGCCGTGTGAGTAATTTGTCAATCAACACTGCTCTTTCACATAGCAGCAAGCTTACCCGTTTCCATGCCTTGGGAGTGTGCCTCCAAACAGTCTTTTTTTTTTTTTTTTTGCCATTTAAAGTGGTAAAAAACAAGGTTTCGTGACTCTGTAAAGCAGCAAAGAAAACAAATGACAGTCACCAAGGGTTAAAGGAGAAGATCTTCATCAACTGGCTACTTGCTAAATCCCAGAAATGGACCAGGAACCTTCTAACTGAGCTCATGGGACAAGACTAGCTAGATGTTTGCTTTGTTTCAAAGAAATTGGGTGATGTCTATTTCAAACTCCTCAAAGAAAAGAGAACTCAGAGCAGCAGTGGTGACATTTCACAGTGAGATCAACCAGGAGAGATCTGGAGGAAGCTGCCAACATCAATTCTCCAATGAAATAGTGCTTTATCCAAGCACTGGAACTTCCAGGGTCCCTCCATCATTTCGAAAGGAAGTGCAGGATGACCCAAACTCTAGGTAGCCAGAGGAGATGAATTCTGTTAGAGAGATCAGCGCCCTAGTCTGTGCTTTCCCCCAAATAGATGCTCATGTGGAGACCATGTATTTAGGAGATGTCTTCAGGGCACAGCATCCCAAGAGCAGAAGTGAACCCGAGAAAGAGAAAAAACCAAGGTCGCAATGCATTTGTAGTCAGCTGACTGTCACCATGGGCCTTCTTCTTTCAGGATGTTCTGAGGAGGCTTATGAAATGTGTCTTGAGATTGTTCACCTGGGGAAGGAAAGAGGATTTCTCCAGGGGTTCTGTCCCCCACTGTCCACAGCTGGTGTACAGCTGATCCCTGCATACCTTTTCAGGGGATCCATGATAGGAGGTTAGAGAGGAAAAGTAGAATGCAGAACCGAAGAGACACTCTTCAAAATCCAGCCGAAGCCTTCTTACCACTGGTCTCGGAAGCAAGGTCTGATGAAGGAGGAGCCTGAGAGATTGTGTTATTGCACATCCAAAGGCCACCTCGTTAGTTCCACCTCCCGGAGATGCTGCAGGATTTCCAACAGGTGATTGTTCACTGTGTCCTGCCAGGCCTTTCTTCCAAGTCCCTCTAGGCAGAAACAAATCTCGAGTGTTTAGTGAGCCAGTTGAGTGGGTTAACTCCATGTATCCCCCTAGAGAAGTCCTCAAACTGTGGCCCGCGGGCCACATGCGACCCGCTGAGGACATTTATCCCACCCATCGGGTGTTTTTGCTGCTGCCTGTCCTGCATAACAGTTGACTCATCCTGAGTCCACAGTAAATTTGTCCATTGTTTGCTTGTTTATTTGTTTTAACTACAATCCGGTCCTCCAATGGCCTGAGGGACAGTGAAATGGCCCCCTGTTTAAAAAGTTTGAGGACCCCAGCTAGGATGTCAGAAATATCACACAAGCGATGCCAACTCACAGGTAACCTTTTCTTCTCTCAAATACTGATGCATTTACATCTCACCCATCCCCAAATCCATCTGTCCTGGTGGTGACCAGGTAAAAATCTGTTCAGGTCTTTAGACAAAGGAATTAGTGGACCGAGTTCCACATGTTGCTCATCTTGAGGACATTTGATATTTATCAATTCTGTCCTCTAGCTCAATTTTTCACACGTTTAGGCATACATTATATGTATTTTTATTTTCCTACCTGCTGCTTCTCTGAGCACTGATTATGGATCCAAGTAGAAAGAAATTGTGACAGCTTTAGTCTTGACCTCTGTCTATCGTGAGCTGTGAAGATGCAGTTAGCTTTATGTTGAGAGGTAATTCATACCGAAGGTTATGATTTCACCAGTAATTTCTTCAAATGCTCTTTGCTTTCAGCAAGCAGGATGTGTCATCTGCTTATCACTGGCATAATTACTGAGTATGTCTCCAATCCCAAAGCTGAGTTCTTCCTAAAATCAAGTTTCTCAGATTATTTCCTTAGCGTATACATTGGATGAGTATGACCCTGATGCAAATCAAATCAAATTTTAAACAAAATCAAATCACTTTGTTCTGTTCAAATGACAACCTCTTGACCTATATATGTACAAGTTTCACATGAGCATAATTAATTGTTCTGGAATTACTTTTCTTTTCAATGTTGCCTATAGTTTCTGTAGGCTCTCAAATGTATTTGGCTCACTACCTCTTTTACAGAAAAAAAAAATGGAGCCACCTCCATGGCAATTCAAAACCATTATTCTCTATATAGCCCACAATCCAGGATCATATATAGATATCTACTTTGCAGGTCTCTGGATTGTTCCAACAATAACACCTCCTGTGGGAAACGTCTACCTACATATTTGCATGCTGTTTTGCTGGTGTTCTCTGCTTATTTCACTAAGCTCCATCTGATGTGAGCCATGATTTCCTTTGTCCTTTTCTGCATCTGGCGTGGACTTCTAGGCATTCCTTTTCAATGTATGGCTGCAAGTTCAACAGTTCAGACTCACCAGTCTCTCTGCAGTAGAAAAATGAGGATGTCTTATCCTGGAAATATTTACAGACTCAGAAACTCCATGCATCAGTTCTAGTTTGTCCTAAAGGATCACTCTGAACCAGAATATGTCAGTGTTGTCACCATTTCTGGTGGCAATAAAAGTTATTCAAAAACAAAAGGAAGAGATCATGGCCATCAAACCAGTGCTGAATCATGTTGACTCCAGAGAAGAGGAACTCCTCCTGTGAGTTTCTGAGACAGTAACTCTTTCTGGATTAAAAAGTCTTGTCTTTTTCTCAAAGACTGGCTTGTGACTTTGAATTTCTGACCTTATGTAGAACCACTACCCCATCAGGGATCCTGGTAAAAAATATGACCCATGAATAAGCCATCGGTCTTGCAAAGTCTATCAGGAAATGTCCTTCTGGAGCTGCTTCTATCAACAAAGTTTGCTTTCCAAGAATTGATCCCTATTCTTGGTTCCAGCTTTCAAATTTTAATCACTAAAAATTATCAATGCATTGTTTTACAGGTTTGATCCATTTCAGACTGCAGCAGTAGGTGGAAATGTATTCCATTTCTTTATCTTTGGCATTAGTGATTGGCGGAAAATTTTGAATAAGCATATCAGAGAAATCTCTAACGGTCTTTGTCTTAGCTATTTGCTGCTGTTATAACAGAACTATTGTTCTATTAATGATCTTCTTTATTGACATATAGGTATTGTCCTATCACTGGCAGGTCTGTATTTCAGGGTAGATCTGGAACTCTTCTTTTTGATGACGAATGTGAAGCCATTCCTCTTTCATTGGTCCTTCTTGGCATAGTGTTGTTGATTCAAGATAACTGATATCAGTTCACTTGAGCTCACTAATGACTAGGATAAACTTTCTGTGCTCCACTTCATTTTTGACTACTCCAACTTATCCTTGATTCATACTTTGCATATATCTCATTCTCATTATTAATGGATATTTATGGTTGTTTCTTTGAATTTTGAGTCATTTCATGTCAGCATAAGAAGGTCACAAAAGTTTTATGTTATTTAGGGCTGAGCCCCGGTGGCGTAGTGGTTTTGCACAGGACTGTGGTCTACTGGGATGGAGGTTCAATTCTAGCAGCGACTCCACAGGAGCAAAGGCTGGGCCTCCTACTTCCACCACCAGAGGGCAGTAATGCCCAAAAAATCAACAAAAAATGTTTTATGTTATTCACATCATTAAGGTCGATTCAACTTTGATGGTGAAATTCTCCATATTTTGAAAACCATTCAAAAATATGTTTGCTACCAGGTTGATTTTTACTCATGTTTCCTGATATGCTACATAGCAGAACTGCTCAATTGGGTTTTGTTTTTTAGAATCTATACAATTTTATTAAATAAACAACCCACTTAAGACATGCACAGTGACAAAAGGCCTTTTGTCATTGAGTCGATTCTGACCCATACTAATCCTATATGGAAGAGTTTAACTGACCCATGAGGTGTTCAAGACATTAAATCTTTGCAGAAGCAGAGAACCTCATTTTGCTTCTGCTAAGTGTGTTCAACAGAGTTCAGTCAAACAGTTTCATCACTGACTCACCAGGGTTCCTTACAGAAGCTGAACCCCTGCTGATTTCTGCTTCTAGTGAATTTAAGGACCAAACCAAGAAAAAGGAGTTTGTGTGATTAGTAGTGACATGCTAGTGACCTGTACATGTATCTTTAATGCATGCATTTTTATTCTGGGTCATTATGAATCTGAATCAACTCAAATGCAAGGGTTTAGCTCTCTCAGTATCTAGTTTCCTCTACTTCCTCAATTTAACATTGTCCAAATAGAAAAATATGTATCGTTAAGTATAAGCCTATCAAAAAAATCTCTATAGGCTCTTGTCTTAGCTCTTTACTGCTGCAATAACAGAAATACCACAAGGACATGACTGAGACTTACACACATTTTCTTTCACAAGGTTAGGAGAGTCAAAGTCTGAATTCAGGGTGCCAGTGCCAGGCAAAAGATTTTTCTATGTATCAGCACTGGTGGGGGGGAGGGGACTGTTCTTGTATTCTTTCAAGTGAACAATGAGTTGCACTGCTCGATGTTTTGCCCATTGGAAGGATCTCCCTTCACCACCTTCCTTGAGGGAAGTCCCCGATGGGGCTGCAATGGTGTTGCTATCCATGTTCGACCGCCACCTGCATCTTGAGCAGAACTCTCTGTGGAAACCAGGCACCATGTGTTCTCTTGCTCAGTCACAAAGAACAAGGTCATGGGTACAGCCTGGGGTTAATTGAAAAGATCAGATAGCAAGAATGGAGGCCATGGACCCAGGGACCACTTCCTAGTGCAACTTACCTGTGCTTTTGAGTCTACAGAGCCCTCAGTGCAGGGACTCTGGATGCAAATAGCATGCGTAGACCTCAGTCCTTCCTTCTTGGTGGTACTGGGTTCCTCCTTCTTTGCAAGCTTCTCTGTCCTTTATAATGAGGAACGGAGGCATTTGAACTCTGCTGCTGGTGAAGATTATTGAAAATATCACAAGCTGCCAACAGAACAAATAAGTGCATCTTAGAAGAAGAGCCAGAATGCTCCTTAGAGGCAAGGAGGACGAGACTTTGTCTTATGTACTTTGGGCATGTTTCCAGGAGAGATCAATACCTGAGTATAGCATCATACTTATAAAATAGAGGAACCCTGAAAAACAAGAAGGCCCTCCACCACATGTACTGACATAGTGGCTGCCTTGATGGGTTCAAACATAACACCAAATGTGAGGCTGATCCAAGATTGGTCGATGTATGTTTGGTTGCTCATCAGCTTGCCAGAAGTCTAAACAGATTCAACAGCAAGTAACAAGAGAAGAGGTGTCATAGGGCACATTCCAGGAAAATTCCCTTAATGACAGGGCCAGGGCTATGACTAAGGGTGCTGCATCCCACCTAATTCTCTGACAGCTGATTGGTTAATCTGCAGATTACAAAGGGGGTGGAGATGGGGGTGGATTACATCCTTACATAATGTCAAGATTACATTGTAATATAACTAGAAAACCACTGACAATCCTAGCCCAATCAAGTTGGCATGCATTTTGGTGGGGGGAGGGGAGAACATGATAGAATCTAAGGCCTCTCTCAAAATTAAAAGGAACGGTGTCTTTATAATCACTTGCCCATATGGCAGATGGAAAAGCCTAGTGAAAGCTTTGCTTGACACCCTCTGTGTGTGGTTTCATATTCATGAGGGAATCTTGTCTCATATTTCCTTTTTTGTTTATTTTGTTTCTTTTTTTTTTTTTTGCATCACTGCCCTCTGGTGGTCACGGGAGCTACCTAGCCCTGCTCCTGAGCACCGGCGCTGGATTTGAACCGCCAAGCCCCACACTCAACCATTTACGCCACCAGGGCTCAGCCCCTTCTCATATTTTCATGAAGTTTGTCAGAGAATGCCAACTGCAGGCTGGTTTTCTCATGAGGACTAGCATAAGTTGTTCTCAAATTCAATGTGGCTTAAGTTGATGGAATGTGAAAGTCTATCACTGCCAGGAAGTTGCAGCACCTGGATAACCTCATGTTCTCATTTATCTTAAACAAAAAACTGAAGTATCAGATGATTATCCTGAATGAGCAGCCTCATAACCACACATCTGGGGGAGGACTGCTATCTTATGCTGTGTGTTGGTCTGGGTAGACTAGAGAAACAAATTCATGGAGACATTCAGATGTACTTAAGGGAGAGGTTTATATATGAGATCAGTTGAACATTGAGAAAACATCCCATCCCAGTCCAGATCAAGCCCATAAATCTGATATTAGTCCATATGTCCAATACCAATTGATAAAGTCTCTTCAGTCTCACAAAACACATGCAATGATGCCAAATGCAGAATGATCACAAGCCAGTGGGTAGAAAGTCTTTGAATCCAGTGGTGTAAGCATCTCAGAACTGGCAGGATTCTCCATGTGGCTACTCCAGTTCCCAGGGCTGGATCAGGTTAGGTTCATGAAGTAGGTCCAGAAAGTGAAGTAATGAGAAAGAGAGAGAGAGAGAGAGACTCTCTTCTACCTCCAAAGAGAAAATATCACTGAATTTCCCAGAATTCTCAGAAGGCCATGTCCACACAGAGGCTTCATTGCCTATGATGTGATTGTGATTGACAGGTTAGACTCCACCCCTACATACTTAATCCTCAAATTGACAAATGATTATATAACTACCATGGACTGGTTCTCCAGAGAAGCAAAAACAACTGCCATCGAGTTGATTCAACTCATAGCCACCCTCTATGGGGGTTGTGAAGCAGTAAATCTTTTTTTTGGGGGGGGCATCACTGCCCTCTGGTGGGAGTGGGAGGGCCAGCCTTGCTCCTGGAGAGCTGCTGCTGGATTTGGACTGCCAAGCCAGTGGGCCGCAGTCCTGCACTCAATCACTACGCCACCAGGGCTCAGCCCAGCAGTAAATCTTTATGGGAGCAAATAGCCTCTTCTTTCTCCCAAGGAGTGATCGGTGGATCTGAACCAACTTTTCAGTTACCAGTCCAGGACTTACCCAACAGCACCACCAGAACTCCTTGTGTCTGTATATAGAGAGGTTAATATCAAGAAAATGGTTAGCGCATTTGCAGAAGCAGGCAAATTTTAAGTGGGTAGATTAAAGGTCAGGGTGGAAGTTTCTCCTGACACATGTAGTTATAGAGACTGATGAATACAAAATCAAGAGGAAGAGACTCTCTTCCCTATTTAAAGTGTTTTCTCAGTCCTTTGTCAAAAATCACCTATCTCTATGTGAATGGATTTACTTTGGGGTTCTCTATTCTACCCGGGCTGTTTTTGGCTACTAAGACACTGCAGTAGGTTTTGAAGTGATAGACTTTCTACTTTGCGCTTTTTCTTTGGTAGTGCTTTGCTTGTCCTTGACTGATATTCTCTTTTGTTGTGAATCCTCCAGAGATTTTCTGTTCATTTAAGTCAATGAACACGATTCAGGATCCAGGCTCAGCATAAAGCAGTGAAGTTTCCCCACAATATCTGCTTATAACTGAAGCAGGCCACACTCTTCAGGAGATCTCCTCATGGGAGACCACTGGTCTTCAATGTCCACCTACCGAGAATCTTGACCCAACCTAGTTAACAACAACAGCAAAAAACATAGCTATCACAGTAGCTTCCTGGCATGCTCGGGTAAGCAGTGGACTGCTAACCTCAAGGTCAGTGGTTCAAAATCACAAGCCACTCGGAATGAGAAATGTGAGGAAGATCTACAGGCTCAGATACCCTGCAGAGCAGTGGTTCTCAACCTTCCGCATGCTGCAAACCTTTACTATCGTTCCTCATGTGGTGACGACCTCCACCCAGAACATCATCCTCGTTGCTACTTCATAACTGATGTTTTGCTACTGTGACGAATCAGGCAACCCCTGTGAAAGGGTTATTCAACCCCCAAAGGGGTCGTGGCCCACAGGTTGAGAACCGCTACCCTAGAGGGTTCTTCTGGGGCAGAAACAACTCAATGAGAGTGGAGCTGGATCCGAGTTGACCTCCTACGAGTCCTAATGGTGCAGTGAATAAGTGTTGACCACTGCCTACAACACCAAGGGTTCAAACCCACCAGCACCTCTGTGGGATAAAAGGCTTGATGGGCTGTTTCCTCAGGGATTACAGCCTAAAAGGTCATCTGGGCCAGTTCTCCTCTTCAGACAAGGTCCATTTGCATTGTAACCCACTCACCAGCACACAAGAACTGCCTAACTTGTATAGCTATCAATTGCTCAGCTCTGGAAAGGACTTGCCTTTGTTTTCAACAGGAACTGCTGTGGTGGTTTTAGGTGTTGTCAAGTTGGCCTGACTCCCGGTGACTCTATACACAGCAAAACAAAGTGCTGTCCAGTCCTACACCATTCTCAAACTCGTTCTGATAGCTGAGTCAGTCATTGTAGCCACGGCTCAATTCATTTTGTCGAGCGTGTTCTCCCTATTCACTACCCCTCTACTTTCCAAAGCACGATATCCTTTTCCAGGGATTGGCCTCTTCTGATAACATGTCCAAATTATGCTAGAAGTAATCTTGTCACCCTTGTTTCTATTGGGCAGGGGTCCTCAAACTTTTTAAACAGGAGTCCAGTTCCCTGTCCCTCAGACCATTGGAGGGTCAGACTATAGTTTTTTTAAAAAACAACCTGTGAACAAATTCACTGCAGGCCAGGAATGAGTCCGTTGCTAAGCAGGACAGGCAGCGATGACAAAAACACCCGGAGGCCAGATAAATGTTCTTGGTGGGCCGCATGTGGCCCATGGGCCATAGTTTGAAGATGCGTGCTGTACTTTTTTCAACACAGATTTTGTTTTTGTTTTTGGCAATCCACAGCACTTTCAATAATTTTTTTTTTTTTGCCAGCACCACAATTCCAAAACATCCCCTCTTCTTTGGTTTCCTTGACTCAACGTTCAACTTTCACATGCATATGTAACAATTGAAAATGACACAGCATGGGTCAGACATACCTCAGTCCTTAAAATAACATCCTTGCTCTTCAACACTTTCAAGAAGCCTTGTGCAGCAGACTTATTCAATGGAATATCCCATCAGATCTCTTAAGTGCTGCTTCCATGAGCCTCAATTGTGGATCCAAGAAAAATGAAATCTCTGATGACTTTCATCTTTTCTTCATGGATCACTATGTCACCTATTGGTACTTCCATTAATCCTGATGTTACTTATTTTTCATGATGTTCTGCTGCTACTCATAAGGGTTTCAGTGGTTAATTCCTCAGAAGCCAATGGCAGAGAATGCCAAATGCAGGTTGGTTTTCTCATGAGGGCTGCCATCAGTGGTTTGCAAGTTCAATTTGGCTTAAGTTGATTGAAGTCTTCATAGTCTGTCATTCATCTGGAAGTGCTACTGAAACTTATTCACCTTGGCTAAACCTGTTGGCATTTGAAACACCAGCAACATAGTTTCCAGAATTATAGTAAGCCACACACCACCACAGTACAGTAAACTAGCAGATCTCATTTTATTAGGCCTCATTCCACAGTAGGACTACCTCTTAACTGTCAAATTACTGAGAATTCTTCTCCAGTCAAATCGACACAAAACTTTAACTATCTCAGTTCCCAAGAGACCAAAAGTGAGGTCTTTTTATTTGTTTCTTTGTTTTAAGAGTGAGGTATTTTGTGGTGGAGCATTCACCCAGTAAACTGCCCAGCCTGTGTATGCATGGAAGGAATGGTAAACAAAGGTCATCCCATCCTTTGTTTAGTTTTTAGGATTCACAAATGCCAGCCTTCCAAATTTACCAATTTTTCAAAATAGTGTGGTATCATGTGTGACCTTTTTCAATAAATTTTCTTGGAGACAACACATGGATAAATTATTATGCAGATTTTGGTAAGCACTAAATAAGCCTTAGGTGCTTGGGGTTTTGCTTGAGGAGGTATTTGTGGTAATGATTTGTGTGACCACTTACAGAGAAAACTGATTGTCCAACAGTTCATACAGAGTTTGTTTCATGATGTTAATGGCAATCCCCACAAGAGAACCACACGGTGAGCAGTTTCTCCCTTTGTTTCCCATTTCCACCCAGACTTCTTTCTGATCCTTCCTACTCTCTGAGCAATATTCCTAAACAGACAGTGTCCTTTTATCTCCTCTGATGGGTTATTCTACGGTATGTGCAATCACTTGGGGGATCCCAGTGGTTATTCCCCAGAGTAAGTGCTAGAACATTGTCTTTGTGGTGTGTTTTGCCAGTTGAACTTGAGGCTTACCATATCCCAAGGTCCTAAACTACCAGATGCAGTGAGTCATTCCCAAAGGTGTTTAGTTAATATATATTATACATTATTAATATATAATATAATATATATTATATAAATAAATACATATACATATATATAAAACTTTGTCTCTTGTATGCTCTGCTATATTCATGGAAACAGTGGCAGCACCCACATTTGTACAAACACCCACTGTCAACCTAATATATATTGGTGGATTGGCCTTTACACATCAGTTCAGCATAAGTAACTATCTTTGTGTCTGTTGACAGATTATTGTTATTGCTGTTACTACAGACTCATCTGTAATAGTATCAATATTTGTTGCCTTTAATTTTTGTATTTGGCATATTTGCTTTTTCCTTCTCCCGAGTTAATATGTGTCTATCCTCTAATTCAATGATTTTCCCTGCCTTCCCCTCCCATTCCTGCAACCTTCAAAGCATATTTGTTCTGGAGCATAAACCTTTTCTTGACTTTTTATAGCCATGGTCTCATATGGTATCTGTCCTTTTGGAAGTGACTTTACTCAGCATATCTTCCAGGTTTACTCATGTTATAAGATATTTCACAGATCCATTATTATTATTCAATATTATATCATATTCCAACATGTGTATGAACAATCATTTGTTTATCCATTAATCCATTGACATTTAGTTTATGACCTTTTTTTGGGCCAATGTGACTCATGCTATTATGAATAAGGGCATGCATGTAATGATTTGTGTCAAGAATCTTTTTTCAGTGCTGAATAAGATCCCATTAAGACCCATATAACTTATCTATTTAGCACTAAGAGCACTACATAGCTCTTCTAAACAATCCTTTAGGTAATTTATTAAGAAATAATCATTAAATGATTCTGGAAAAAAAGAACAGATGAAAATTAGTTAAATGTCTGTAAAGAATTCTTCTAGGGAGAGGGAGTTATTTAAGCTTTAACTAATGTCTTTTTGTTTAAATGTCTTTTTTTCCAGTGTAATAATAAAGAAATATTTTGGTGGCTCTTCAAAGCAATGATCAACAGTCAGAAAAATCAATTAGGCATATTGTGGGTATATGATAGGTGAAAATGTGTGAACTGAATCTTTCTGTCCTGTGTTTGCATAGCAGACTCCCAAATAGCATGATGTGGTTTGGTCTTCAACCTTAAGCATTCCAGCCACTCAAACTATGCAAAAGTTTTTCTTTCTTTTTGTTTTTGTTTGTTTTGATCTAAAATTTTTAAGCAATATGAATGTATGTGTGAAAGAGAGATAATATAATGAGATAGATCCTAATATCATAGCGAGACAGATCAAAATGACAATGACTTTTCTCCAGAGAAGCTGTGTAGCTTCTCCAAAGATAAGTCTGCTCCTTTAATATATCCAGAGGATTAGGTTATTTCATTTCATTTTTAAATACAAAGTTCGCACCTGCAAACAGGTACCTACAGAGTTGAAAATCAAAATGTGAGTGGCATCAACACATTTCCGTTTTGTTCATAGATCTGTACACCCTGGCAAGGATATGGGACATTTGCAAATGTGACAGGATTACAGTAGCCCATAGAATGTGTGTCCTCTGGTAGATTAAAATTTACTTATAAATCTTCCCAACTACATTCCTTAGTTTTTTTTCTTTCTATATGAGAATAAGTGAAGTGTTGCTATGCAATCAAAGAAATTTGTATTAACCAAAATTATCACAACGTGAAATGATCATTTTTCAACATAGCTTCCATCTTAGACTAGTCTCTTCTGATTGGAAGGCCTATCCATTTCCCTAAATCTCCTCTGAGAATTCTGTGCCATTCAATTTACATCAGCAATTTTGACATCCTAGAGCAGTGGTTCTCAACCTTCTTCATACCACAACCCTTTCATACATTTTCTCATGTTGTGGTGACCCCCAACCATAAAATTATTTTCATTACTACATCATAACTGTCATTTTGCTACTGCAATGAATCACAATCTGATATGCAGGATGTATTTTCATTACATAGTGAACATTATTCAAGCATAGTAATTAATCACAAAACAATATGTAATTCTATATTGTAAAATATTACTTTCTAGTTACAATAATAAAACTTTGTCTTGAAATATGGTATAGCATGGGTAACAGTCTTCATGCCAGGTACTAGTATGTGGGCATATCTGCATGTGGGAGGAGCTGCCTGGAGACAGATAGAGGAGTGGTGTCTCAGTCCTAAAATCATCAAAAATATGTTTCCCGATGGTCTTAAGTGACTCCTGTGTAAGAGTCATTCAACCCGCAAAGGGGTCATGACCCACAGGTTGAGAACCACGGGCCTAGAGGGACTCAAATTATGCTTCCTTTTGATATCCTTTTTGAGAGTGTTGGGGGAGAGAAGTCTTGGGCAGATCAGGATTCTAAAGTGGATGGTGTAAGATTTCCCAATGAAATTCTCGTGAGGTAAACCTTGCTACCCTGAAATACATTGTGATGATCTGGGAAAAATTCTTCTTATAACTTTCCTGGACTTTTCTCACCAATACAAGTTTTAATGTTTAAAAATTTCCTCCCCCCAAAGTCTCGATGATTGTGCTGTATCCTTTGAGAAAGGATTTCAAGATGATCCTTTTGGAATTTGTGGCAGTTGCATAATCTGTTGTCAATCTGAGAGGATTAAGAGTGAAAGGGCGGAGGTTGGCCTGTCAATCAGACGGCAGCTTGATGACCTCATTTGGAGCTGTCAAGGACATAAATACCTCACTGGAGGCAGGAGACAGATTGACTTCCTGTGAGATATGTTTGATGACAAGTCACAGGGGGCTACGCCAGAGCCATGGAGCTCAAGGATCCATGTGGAACCCCCTGCCAGCATTAAGATGCTTATGCCACTGCTGGATCCACATGATTTTCCACCCACTGGTCTGTGATCTTCCTGCATCCAGCATCATTGCATGTGTTTCATGAGTCTAAACAGGAATTTATAGATTGGTATTGGACAAGTGGGTTAATATCGGACTTATGGACTTGGTCTGGACTGGGCTGAGATGTTTTCTCAATTTCAATTGCTCATATATGTACAGCTATTTTTATACATCTGAGTCTCTTTATGAATTTATTTCTCTAGTTTACTCAGAGAAACACAGAATTCAAAACAAAGCAAAACAAAACAAAAAACAGAAAAACAAAATATCTCTATAACCTTGCAGTGGTCTCTCTGCCCAGAATTTAATTGGCCCAGCAGATCCCCTTGGAGACCACTTATTTTATTGGATTTTTTTCTTGAAGAGACTCTTAACAAGACTGAAATAAGTGTATTACTGAAAGAACCTAGGTGCACTTGTGTGAGTCTGGGTTGACTAGAGAAACAAATTCATAGATACTCAAGTGTATATAAGAAAAAGATTTCTCTCACAGGGTACTTGTACATTGAGAAAACACTCCAGCCCAGGCCAGATAGAGTTCACAAGTCATACGTGAACGTCACATTAGCTCATACGCTGATACCAGTCTATAAATTCATCTTCTGATTCTGCAAAACATGCAATGATGCTAGATGCAGGAAGATCACAGACCAGTGGGTAGCAAGTCTCATGGCTCCAATGGCAGAGAAAGTATCTCATATCATTGCTGAAGTGGCTCCTCTAGCTCCATATCTCTGGCTCCATCAGCATAGCTCCATGTGTCTTGTCATCAGGAAGACAGAGCAGAGAGAATCTGTCTGCCAGTGAGCTATTTAATCTCCATCGAACCTCTCCAAAGGAGGTGGTCACGCTGCAACCTGATTGACAAGCTAAACTCCACCCCTTCATGCTTAATAATCTCAAATCGATACCAGAGTATATAACTACCACAGTAGCTATCCATTCCTTACAGAGATTATAAGCAAGATTGTTTTGAATAAACCAGTACATGTCATAACTAGAACCTTAGTAGCAATATGTTTTGATTTTGCCTGATATTAAGAGAAACAAGATTGGGTTCTGCTCATCAGAGCCAATGGATCAAGTCCTTCCTCAATTGCACTATGGGTTTGAAGTATCTTCCTAAAGATGATGGACATAAGATAAGTTGTCAATTGAACCTTATAAATAAAGAGGCAAATCTCTTCTTCTAATAATTGATGGTGGTAAAACACTGAACATTCTAAAGCAGTTTAAACTGGGTTTTCATAAGGAACATCACAACATGCCTTTAATAAAGAATATTGAATTTATATATTAGAATAAAGAGCCCTGGTCAGTCGTGGGTTATGCATTAGACTGCTAATTTCAAGGTCAGCACTTCAAAACCACAAGCCATTCCGAGGGTGAAAGATGAGGCTTTCTTCTCCCATAAAGAGTGACCATCTTGGAAACCCACAGGGGCAGTTCTATTCTGTCCTACAGGGTTGTAATAGACTCAATGGCAGTGGGTTTTGTTTTGATATTCAAATGACTAATTTTGAATAAAGATCTGTGCTATTTATAGCTTATTTTTGAAGCATGGGAAGCTAACCTTTGTCTTGACTGTGTCCATTTATAAACACTAAAAAGCGACTAGCCATTGAGTTGACGTTGACTCTTGGTGACCCAATGGCTGAATGCTTTAGAAAGACATCATTAAGCTTTTTTTTCCCCCAAGGCGCTTCTGGGTGTAACCTGACCCTCCAACTTTTTGGTTAGTCAAATGCATTAGCCATTTGCAGCACTGAGGTGGCTGGGGGTTTACGAACAGTATTAAAGGCAAATGTTGAGATACTGATAGGGTTTTCATGATACTAACAAGAAACCATGTTCAAATTACAATGCACATGGACAAAGAAGGTAATGCTTGGCTCAGGAATGTGGAGTTTAGTAGCATAGATAGACATCAAAGGGGGCATAGATATTTGTCCTACACATTCCATACATCCCTTCTCTCTGACAGACCTTCTTGGTATATGATTATCACAGAGTGCCAAGGTGTTCATGGTAGTCATCTACCTTCTTATCTGAATGTGTCTCCCTAACGCTTTTCTGAAACCTTCATTTAAACATTCATTTTAGAGTTTCATTGTGACTAGCAATGACAAAGTGGTGTTGATTCAAGTTTACAGTGCTGAATATTGCTTTCTAAAATATCCAGAGATTGTCATTAGCAATCAACCAGCAGGATTACATCTCTATTAGATAATGAAACTTGAGGGACTGTGTTAGTCCGGGTAGACTAAAGAAACAAAATTTCAGAGACACGCATATAGATATAAGAAAAGGGTTTATATACAAAAGAAATGTGACACTAAGAAGACATCCCAATCCAGTCCAGTGCAAAGTCTTAAGTCCAATAATAACCCATATGCCCGAAATCAGTCTATAAAGTCTGCTTCCGACTCAGGAAGTCACAGGTCAGTGGGTGCAGCATTCTGGCACTGGCAGGGGTCCCCCCATGGCTCCTCACTTCCAGGCCTCAGGTCCATCAACAGCATGCCACTCCAGCTTCAGAGGTCTGTCTTCATCAAGGCAAAGCCGTGTGGTCTCTCCACCGGCTACTCCAGCCACCCAGGCGCCGCCATTCTGTGTTGCCTGTGATTAATTGTCTCTGAAACTAACTCCCAACAACTGGGGAAGATAGCGTCTCATCTTCACGAGGGAAATACTGTGAGATTTCCCAGGAGTCTCAGGTGAAAGCCATGCCCACACAGAGGCCTTATCGGCTACTCTATCTCCAGATTAACAGGCCAGACTCCACCCCTACATTTCAATCATAAAATTAACAAAAGCACATGACTGCCACAGGGACCATGGTCTATTGACAAGTCACGGACCCAAAGTGAATAGCCTGTGACATACTTTAGGGAATTTCTTAATTGAGAAGAAGAACATCATCAACAACAACATCAGCAGAGGGCTGAAGGATTACATTTTAGGTAAAGCACTTCTTTTTCTCCTTCCAAATTATAATTCCTTGGCCATTTTGTCTTAGTCATTGTCGATTTGAGTGGTAGAATTTGCTAACAATAGAAACAGAGGGAAAAGAGAGTAGCTTTTGTATTCCAAGGTTTCCAGTTTTCCTGTAGTGCTCTACGGGCAACATTTCTTCCTTTCTCTTGTTTATTTAATGCAATAGACTCTCTTCATCATTGTACTCCCTCTAGACTTAGGATATGAATAAGATCAATGAAATTGTTCAAGAACATAGTTAAATGCTCTAGAGGAAAAAAGTGGAAGAAAAATGTCTCATTCTTGTCCCATGAAGAATGCTATCTTAAAATCTTATGGGGAAGTTCTAGGCCCTCCTGTCGGGCCACTAATAGGAGTTGGGATCAAATCCCAATGGCACTAGCTTTTGCATTTGCAGAAGCACAAATTCTGGAAGACTATGTAGTGAGCTTCATTAATATTTACAGTCTTTAAAACCCTGTGGGGCAGTTCTATTTGTCCTATTATGACGCTATCAATGAACTCTATAGTAGTGGTTTTGATTTTTGTTTCTTTTTGGGGGGCGGGGGAGCAACTGGCAGTGCCATGATTATGTGCTAGGCTGCTTCGCTTATGGCTTGGAATTGATACATGGACAATGGGTTTGGTTTGGGGATGATAGGAAAAAAGGGGCTTTTCTTTATTGGAATTCAAGGAAAGATGTGCACTTAAACTCTTATTAGAAGTGGTTTTTAAAAAAGAAATGGTTTGAACATCAAAACAAATACATTTCTAAACTGAATGTCCTTGAAAATGAATTCATACAAATTTTCATTTTGTTCCCAATTATAATGACTCTGAAGAGGTGAAAAACAGGATGAGATTCAGAAAAGAATGGATATTGTGCTCAGATGTGGTTTTTTGAGCTTGGGTAGTTTATATTATACTTGTATCCTTTGGAAAGACTTTCCGTGGGACCCTGGTATTTTCTTGTGTATCCAAGAGATATTATGGCTCTTACATTCATCTGTAATCATACCACAAAGAGCCAAGTATTATCTCAAATTTTAGCTTAGCTGGGTGTTCTTACCAAACCAGTTTATATGTAGATATGGAAAGTTCAGTTAAGTCACCTGTGTTAATACAGATAGACCATAGAAACAAATTCATAGATGTGCATATGTATATAAGGGAGAGGTTTATTCACAAGAGGAATGGAACATTGAGAAAGCATCTCAACCCAGCCCAGTCCAAGTCCTAAGTCTGATATTAGCTCATATGTCTGATACTAATCCATAAGTCCTCTTCAGACTCATGAAGCACATGCAATGACACCAGGACAATCACCAGTCAGTGAGTGCAGAATCTTGTATATCCAGTGATGGTAGAAGCATCTCAGCACTGGCAGAGGGCTCTCTATGACTCCTCCAGTTTCCAGGGCTCAGGGTCTATCAGCATGTTGCCATGTGTCTTGTCAGCCGCAATGTCTGCCAGGGATTCAGTCGAATCTTGTCAGTAGAGTGTCTCCAGAGGGGAAAAAATACTGTGATATTTCCCAGAATTCTCAGGAGAAAGTCATGCCCACACAGAAGTCTCATTGGCTATCTCCAGGTTGACAGGCTAGACTCCATCCCTATACTCCCAATTCTGAAATTGACACGATTATATGACTGCCACACCACCTAAATTGAGACGAACGTTTTTGTATCAGGGCGATATCCATTGTTTAGATTTGATTATTATCATCCATTTTTCATTCATCTATTACTACAGATTTTTTAAAATGTTTATTTTCTGTCTTAACATAGAAGCACTGATATCACTGCTGTCTTCTATAACAAAAATAGCATAGCTAGATAGTGTATTACATATTTTCATCCTGTACTCACATGGAATGACTATGCGTGATTGGATAGTTTTTGAATTGGAAAATTTTAAAATTTTGCTTTTGTTACTAAACCCACTGTACTTGAGTTCATTTTGATGCCTACAAACCCCACAGGGCAGAGTAGAATTTCTCCATAGAGTTTCTGAGACTATTTGAGAGCAGGAAGCCTCATTTTTCTCCGACAGAGTGACTGGTAGTTTTGAACTGATGACTTTGTAGCTAGCAGCCCAGTGCTTAACCCACTGCAGCACCATGACACACGTTATAGAGAATTGTCCTTTGTGTGTAGGTCTATGTCTGTCTACTGTTGTTAGTGTCCAGTGTTAGAGACTAGAACTGCTTTAGAGGGGTATAGGGCGAATTTTCACGGAAGCAAATCACCAGACTTTTCTTCCTCAGTCCAGCTGGGTGGATTTGAATTACAAACCTAAGATTAGCAGTAGAGTGAAAACGGTTTGTGTCAGCTGTGTGTCCACTGCTGTGATAGCATTAATCCAACATGCACAGTGAGCATTGCAACTTTCTAGGTAATAACGAAGTTTGGTTTGGGGGAAAGGGATGTTATTTGTACTCATAGGGCTGTCCGTTGATGGTATAATCAAGAAATTAACAGCATACATGTACCATCTGAGTGTCTAGTAGTTCTGTTTTTCAGTAGTTTGTAAGTAGTTTCCAATAGTCTCTTCCCAGGCCAGACAAGACAACAAATTGAGTTGGCTTCTTTCTGTTTCTATCAGCTGTATCTCAGATTATATTTGAGAGATACAATTGTCTAATCCCTGGTCACTTCAGGGTTCAAACTTTGATTAATCTTACTTCTAAATATTGGAATAAAACTTTGCATAATTCCTTTTTCTTGATTTTCAGACAAGGTAAATGTGTAAATCTGGGCAGACTAGAGAGACAAAATTCATAAACATTCATATATTACAAGAGAGAGTTTTATATAAAGGGCAATTGTACATTAAGCATCCCATACCAGTCCAGTCCAAGGCCCTACGTCGGACATTAGCTCATATTATGACATCAATCTACAAAGTCCTCCTCAAACTCACAAAACACACTCAATGACACTGAATGCAGGAGGAACGTCCAATCAGTGAGCATATAAACATCTCAGTGTTGGCAGGGGTCTCCATGTGGCTTCTCTAGCACCCAGGTATGTATTTGCATAGGTCCATGTGGCTTCTCCTCAGGGATGTCTCACAAGAAATGAGCCTTGCCAGCTGAGGAAGAGAACTGGCTAAGGCAGCTGCAACTGGTCCAACCATTTGAGAGCAAGAGACAAGACAGACAAGGCTTGCTGAAGCATTTATCACTCCACCCTTCAATTAATCTCACGTGTTCATCAGCCAGGTTGGCACAATAAACCTTAACTATCACAGTTAGTAATGCGTTCACAAATTGTGGCTGGATTAACAACTTGTCTTACCTCTCTAGTTCATAGTGCTAGCTGGCTCATGTTCAACTTTCATGCATTAGAAATGGTGTCTAAGCAATTCTTTCTTTGCAAGGACTTTTAAAATATGGGCTATTTGCTTACCCCCCCTTTTTTGTTATGGTGGAGGAAAAACTTTTCATATAGGATATAAAATAGATGTCACTCGAGATAATATTTCAAATCACCAATATTTGAATGAAGTTATATTTTAGAAAGCTCCTTTTCTAATTTTCATCTTTGTCTCAAACTTCTATTCTGGGTCTTTGAGAAAAACCCAGATTTTGACTAAACCCATTACTATCTAGTCTATTCCAACTCATACCTATCCAAGACAATAGGGTTTGACAGGCTTTGAAATTCCTTATAAGAGCAGTCTCATTTTTCTCTCAGAAAGCAGCTGGTAGGTTTGAACCCTTCACTTTGCAGCTGCAGTCCAACAGCACCACCAGGGCTCCTTGATGAGGAGAGAGTTAGAAGCCAAGCGTTTCAGATACAAATACCCAGAACTAGAATTAGTGTCTTGGGAATTGTTATCTCCAGTGGTTTCAGTCATGACCAAATCCAAAAAAATGCCACAACTTTAAAAATTAATGGCTTGAGCTATTATTTTTTCCTGCTAGTCTAAGCTTATGGGCCTGCTGTTTTCTTGTAGTGTCTCACACATGTGAAGATTGAATACATGTGTTTCTAAAAGCTTCCAGAATGGTAGAGGTTCGTGTGTTGAATCGTCGGCAATGGGAAACATTGATCATAAGCCCATTGTTAACTCTATGAACAACTTGCTGTGATTCCATTCAATTTAAACATTCATTTGAATTAAATGTTCCCATTTCCCATTGCTGAGTCATTGTACTGTAAGATTCGAAACAGATGGTTATGTCTTAGCCACTACCTATCGATTTTCATGCTAGGATTATAAATGTATAACTGTGAATGCATCATATAGGATTTCTCTAAATTAGCACAATGAATCTCATGTTTAAATGTGGCCGAAATAAAACAAACAGTAAACACCCAAGGAGCACTTCATGAGTCTAAGACCTACTAGGACAGCAGTGTGAGCTCTGCTTTCCTCACTGTTTCATGCTACAGTGTTAAGGGTCAGGTAACAATTATCCACATGCTCAGTCCACAGAACTTAGGAATCAAGCCATGTCCAGCCTACCAAAATGGCATGTTCCACTTAATGCTGGAAGTGCATTTAAAAGAATATCAGCCTTGTTCTTTCTTGCCACAAACATAATTGCCATTTCTACCACTTGTTGCATCGATTCTGGCTCTTGGGGACCCTTGGGATGTCGGGGCAGCACTGTTGTGCAGGGTTCTCTAGGACTACTTTTTCAGAAGGAGACAGCCAGGCCTCTCATGGGTGATGCCTGGAAGTGGCCATGAACCTTACCCTTTTGTTTAGCAGCTGAATGTGTTCATTCTTGGCACCGCCCAGGCACTCCATAATCCGAAAGTTCTTACACATGTGGATGCTTGATCTTTTTGTACTCAATAAAATAATCCAGTGATTCTTTTATTCCAACATTTCCAGTGGCATATAATTCATGTAAAATACAATTCAATAATTCGATCACATCAAGAATAATTGGACAAGTATCACCTCTTTCCCATCATAGAACATTTTCTTCATTCTTATCCTCATCATCAGCCCCTCATTTCCCTGCAACCTCTCCCTGCCAGATCCCTAAGAAATCAGTCATCTAGGTCCTGTCTCTGTAGACTTACCTATCCTGGATCTCATTTACAGAAAAGCAAGCAAGCAAACAAACAAACAAACAAAAACTAGCGAGAATAGCACAGTAAAACACATTGAAATTTTAATCGAAAACGAAAACGACTAAAAACTAGAACAGATTGAAATAGACTATAAGGAAGATCAAATTGCAGGGTGCTAAATTTTAACCTAACTGCCTCTGAAACAATCCACTTTCCAGTACATTTGATGTGATTGCCAGGCTGAATTAACTCAGGTGTATTTCTTCTTCTTCTTCTTCTTCTTCTTCATCATCATCACCGTCATCATCATCACTGTAACTGCTTTAAAATGTGTCAAATGGAGATCAAATGATAAGAAAGTACATTTTAACATAGGTCTGCCATAATTGGCTTTACCCTGCTCTCTGTCTGGTTTGGGGGCTATTCACATGCCTTGTCGATGATCAGAGAGGATTCATTGGAGGCTTAATCCATGTGTGCATTTTGGACAATCCAGTGCAGTGGTTCTCAACCTGTGGGTTCCGGCCCCTTTGGGGTTTGAACAACTCTATCACAGGGTCACCCAATTCATCACAGTAGCAAAATTACAGTTATGAAGTATCAATAAAAAGAATTTGGGGGGCATCACTGCCCTCTGGTGGGAATGGGAGGCCCAGCCTTGCTCCTAGAGAGCTGCTGCTGGATTTGAACTGACAAGTCAGTGGGCTGCAGTCCCGCACTCAACCTCTAAGCCACCGGAGTTCAGCCCAACAAAGAGAATTTTATGGTGGCGGGGTGGGGTGTCACCACAACACCAGGAACTGTATGAAAAGGTCACAGCATTAGAAAGGTTGAGAACCACCAATCCAGTGGTTCCTGATTGGAGATGATGCTCTCCTCTCTCCTCCCCTGTGGCTATGTTTTGAGACAGTTCTGGGAATTGTGACTGGGAGAAGGTGGTAGGGTAATGTTGGGGGGCTATTTTCATCTATTAAGTAAAGATCGGGGGTGATCATAAAAACCCTACAGTTAGAGGCTTTCGGTAAGAAAGCATCCAGACCCCATTTCTTTTTTTTAATATAGATTTTATTGGGGGCTCTTACAATATTCAATACATCGTTTGTATTAAGCATATTTGTACACATGTTGCCACAATCATCTACATTATCTATGTGAACCCTCCCAGCATAAGCTCCTCTTCCCCTCTTTCCTCTAGTTCTTTATTTTTTTTAATTCAAGCTCCCCATACTTCCCCTTCCCCCTTATCCTCCCCTTTGAACTTCTAATAATTTATAAATTTTTATTACCTCTTCATATCTTACACTGTCTAATGTCTCACTTCACTCATCCCCCACCCCCCGTTGTCCGCACCCTAGAGAGGAGAGGAGGTCACATGTAGATCCGAGAAATTTGTTCCCCCTTTCTACTCCACCCTCCCTCCATCCTCCCAGTGTCACCACTCCTCACTAGTCTCAAGGGATTATCTATTCTAAATTTCCACATTTTCGACTCCAATGTGCATCTGCCTGGCATAAATGGGATAATGATAGTCGGTGGGAGGAAGCATTTGAGAACATTTCATTGCTGCTATTGATGTGAGGGAGATCTGAATAGAAGGCAGCTGTTGCTTCTCCTGGGTAAACAAGGCCTCTGGTGGACATTGACTGATCTCAGCCAAGAAGGAGGTATTGGCCTCTCTGTGGAAAACTCCTTCGTGGCCAGTGGTCTGAAGCTGGATGTGTGGCCAGCAAGTGTTGAGTAGAGCCTGCTACCTGCTTGGGATGAGTGGCACCTGTTTGTTTTTTCCTAGTATCATCCCCCTGGCTGGTTCATGACTTCCATCAGATCTGTGTCATTCTTGAGCGGAGAAGCTGGCCTTACCCTTACTCGAGTAAGTTAGTGTGCCTGAACCTTACTGGATACTTCAGGGAGCTCCCCGAACTTGTTTCTGATATTAAAATGCAATCGATTGGAAAGTGTCTTTGTATGAAGTGGAAAGGGGGGTGGTGGGCAAAGACATACCCAATTGTCAGGGGGAATGTATAACCCATTCATTCTCCTGTGTGTGTTGACACATAGAAATGACTATCCTGGATGCAAACTTCTCCTCCTGGCATTCTTGGAGTGAGGGAGCTGAAACACAGAGAGGAGAGGCCTGGCCCCGGTTCTCGGGAGCATATTTCCCTCTAAATGGCCATGTGGCATTTCACAGGCAGCCCACTTATCACTCCAGGAATGAATAATTGCCGCATGAGATCATGCTTTGGCTGTTAGAAAGGTCAGGGAGACCTTGGCCTTTTCTTTGAAGAGAAAAAACAAAACAAAATAAATGCTAGGTAATGATCTGTATATTTAGTAGAGTCATAAGTCTAACAGAATAGCGAGTCATCCGTGCCCTTATCAAAATCTCACAATTCAGCCTTTGCCAGAACAAAATTGTGGTTTTGCTCTCAGTTGATAACTATGTCTATTAAAGACTTCCAGTCACACTAGATAGCATTATATCAGTTATCCATGAGACTGCTAACGTCAAGGTGAGGGGTTCTTCAGGAGAAAGACGAGGCTTTCTACTCCTATAAAGAATTGCAGGCTCTGCTCAGAACAGCTAATGCACAGAGAGGACCATATGGCCAATCCCAGTATGAGGCACGACATGTCTTGCTGTTCTATGGCCCTATGGGGGACAACACTGAAGACAGTGTCGAGATTGCACCTGGTCTGACCCCTCCACACCAAGGCAGAACACTAAGTGTGTGCAGCAGAGCAGTGGGGGAAGTAGAGCATGGAGGTCCCAAGGGAGTGTCAAGGATAGACTTTGGAGACAGGACGTGGCACCCCATTGGGCTCAACTGGAGGATGCTCCTAGAAGCCAACAAACAGATCTTGAACTATTCATAGGTTTTTCTTTTTTCTTATTTTTTTTTTACTTATCTATTTCTTTGGACATTGGGTTTGTTGTTGTGGTCGTTTTCTTTTGTCGCTTCACCTTGCTATGTCTTGTTTTGTGTGCATATTATTATCTATGCAGATCTATCTAGATAAGATAGGCTGGGTGAAAAATCTGAAGGAGAAAACAAGGGGACTGATGCTTCCAGGGAGGCATGGGACAGGTGGAGGTGGGGGGAAGGAGGTGGTGTTGACCATCCAGGGATAAGGGAACAAGAAGTGATCCAAAATCAGTGGCAAGGGAGGTGTGAGAGACCTGATAGGGATTGGTCAGGGTAATGGAACAGGGAGAAATTACTGAAACACAAATGAAGGCTGGGCATGATAGTGGGAAAGTAAAAGAAAAGAACTAGGAATCAAAGGGCATTTCTAGAGGTCTTAATACAGGCATAAACATAGGTAAATATATGTATATATGATGATGGGGAAATAGATCTACATGTACATATTTATAGGGTTAGTATTAAGGCAGCAGATGGACATTGGGCCTCCACTCAAGTACTTCCTCAATGCAAGATCACCTTGTTCTATTAAATTGACATTACATGACGCTCACCTTCCCAACATGATCACTGAAGACAAATGCGTGCATAAGCAAAAGTGGTGAATAAAGCTGATGGTGCCCTCCTATCAAAGATATAGTATCTGGGGTCTTAAAGACTTGAGATAAACAAGTGGCCATCTAGCTCAGAAACAACAAAGCCCATATGGAAGAGGCACACCAGCCTGTGTGACCACAAGATATCGAAGGGATCAGGTATTGGGCATCAAAGAACTAAAAATTATATCATTATAAATGAGGGGGAGTACAGATCAGGGACCCAAAGCTCATCTTTAGGTAACAGGACATAACCTTACAGAAGGGTCATGGGGAGGAAATGAGTCAGTCAGGGTGCAATGTAGCAATGGTGAAACATACAACTTTCCTCTAGTTCTTCAGTGCTTCCTCCCCCCACTATCATGGTTCCAATTTTACCTTCCAAATCCAGTGAGACCAGAGGCTGTACACTGGTACAGATAGGAACCAGAAACATAGGGAATCCAGGACAGATGATCCCTTCAGAACCAGTGATGAGAGTGGTGATAGCAGAAATGTGGAGGAAAGGTGAGGTAGAAAGGGAGAACTAATGACAAGGATCTACATGTACCTCTTCTCTGGGGGATGGACAACAGAAAAGTGTGTAGACGTCTGACAGTGTAAGATATGACAAAATAGTAATACTTTAGAAATAATCAAGGGTTCGTGAGGGAGGGGTTGCTGGGAGGAAGGGGGAAAATGAGGAGCTGATGCCAAGGGCTTACGTAGAAAGCATATGTTTTGAGAAGGATGAGGGCAACAATGCAGATGTGCTTGACACCATGGATGACTAGACAGATGGATTATGATAAGAGATGTATGAGACCCCAATCAAGTGATTTTAAAAGAGTTGCAGACTCAGAAACACACAGGGTGAGTTCCACTTCATCCTTCAGGGGTGCTATGAGTCGGGACGACTCACTGTTGGCGAGTGAGGTTTTCATTGGAAAGGCACAATGAATCGCTTAATTTATTTTACGTTTCAAAAATGATGTCAAGAGTAGGTATGAAGTGCTTTGTATCTGCCTTTGGAATCTGAAAGGATGCGAAGTTCCAAAAAACAGAATCTCTCATGTTTTCCCACCAAACTTTTTTCCCAGCAGTGAATATATCTGGATCTTATTCTGGCTTCCCGTTCTTTTTTTAGCTTCCTGAAATGACTCATGTTCAAACACGGCGACCCTGGCTGATGTTTCTTCTGCAGAACCTCGGATTGATCCTCGGCTGGCTTTCCCTCCTCCTCCTGGCAATCTATGAACAAAACATTAGAATATAAAGGCTTTGTAAAGATGCTCAACATTCTGCAAAAATAAACGTAACATGGCCTCACTTTGTTTCTTTGGTTGTATGTTATATGTTTTTTAAGCCCGAGGTGGTGTGTGTGTGTGTGTGTGTGTGTGTGTGTGTGTGTGTATTTTAGTTCATTCACTTATGAATTTTATCACACAATTTTGTTTTTATACATACTTAAAGATCAGATGGAAAGGAGAAATAAAAGATCGGGTGACCCTGGTCTGGAATTTGGGTCTTAGTTTCTGATATTGTGAAATTCCTACTATGTTTTTAAAAACTAGAAAATACTGAGCTCAGGCTTTCAAAAATGCTTTGCTTCCTTAATAAAGAAGTTTTGTAGTACTTGAAATGAACACATTTCTAAAGGGATAAAATTTGCTGGCAATGTTTTGGTGCAGTGATAGATATATTCTAAATCTAGGTATTTTAAACTATCAGGAAATTAAATTGCACTCCACCATTGGAAATGTACTAAAGTCTAGTTTGCATGTGATTTTATTATCTTCTGTTGCTGAATCCCAGTTTCTGATTCATTATTCCCCAAATCAATATAGCAGTGGTCACCCAGAGGCATTACCTGCTGGGTCCTATGTGAATAAGTAATTTGGGGGAAGCCTGAAGAAGACACGTGCCAGCATTTTACACATCTAGTACCTTATTGATTCTGACTCATTGCACACCTAGCTCAGGTTTTTGAGGTGGTACTCTTTTTTTTGGCTTCTTTTTTTTTTTTAAAAAAGGGGCCTCATACAACTCTTATCACAATCCATCCATCCATCCATCCATCCATCCATTCATCCATTGTATGTCAAGCACATTAGTACATCTGTTGCCCTCATCATTCTAAAAACATTTGTTTTCTACTTAAGCCCTTGGCATCAGCTCATTCCCCCCTTCCTCTCAGCTCCCTCTCCCTCATGAACCCTTAATAATTTATAAAGTATTACTATTTTGTCATATCTTACACTGTCAGATGTCTCCCTCTACACACTTTTCTGTTGTCCATCCCCCAGAGAAGAGGTTACATGTAGATTCTTGTAATTGGTTCTCCCTTTCTATCCCACCTTCCCTCCACTTTTATGGTATCACCACTCTCATCACTGGTCCCGAAGGGATCATCTGTCCTGGATTCCCTATGTTTCTGGTCCTTATCTGTACTAGTGTACATCCTCTGGTCCAGCTGTATGTGTAAGATAGAATTGGGGGGCAGGAGTGAGAGCATTGAAGAACTAGAGGGAAGTTAAATGTTTCATCATTGCTACACTGCACCCTCGCTGGTCCCTCTCCTCCCTGAAACCCTTCTATAAGGGGAGGTCCATTACCTACATATGGGCTTTGGGTCTCCAACTTATGCTCCCCCTCATTTACAATAATATGATTTTCAGTTCTTGATGCCTGATACCCGATCCCTTTGACAACTCATCGTCACACAGACTAGTGTACTTCTTCCATGTGGACTCTGTTGCTTCTGAGCTAGATGTCTACTTTCAAGCCTTTAAGACCCCAGATGCTAAATCTTTATTTTAAAGAATCAGATGACCACAACCTTTCTCTGGCAGAGGGGTTGGGGGTTTTGTTTCATCAACCTTGTGGTTAGCAATCCAATGCTTCCCCAGCAGCACTATGAAGGTTCCATTCATGTGTGCAGTTGTCAAATACAATCTGTTCTGGGCAGAGGGACTGGAAACCAAAGATGAAGCCAACATTTGAAAAGTAGCAGAACTTAACGTAAGTTAGGCCATAGATCAATGCCTAAACTCTTACTGATTTAACAGAGCTTTTCTATGGGCCTAATCTGACTGACAAATGCAATATATTCCATATGATTTCTGAGGAAGCAAAGAACCCTCAACAGAATTTCAGGAAGCTCATGGAATGAAGAAGTAACATTGGTGATATACCAGCAACATTTTAAAAAAGAGAGAATAACCTAGGTTGGGTCATTCACTTAGAACATGAATGACTAATACGTTGAAATGATTTCTCTTTAGAGAAAAGAGCCTATTTTACTGACAAAGTGACTCACTGTGGTAGTCATGTACTCATGGGTCAATTTCATGATTGGGAGTCTAGGGGTGGAGTCTAACTTGTCAATCTGAACACAGCCAATGAGGTCTCTGTGTGAGCATGGCTTTCTCCTGAGAATTCTGGGAAGTCTAGTGGTATTTCTCAATTGGAGAAGAGAGACTTGACTCTCAGTCTCTTGGAGTCAGTATACCGACAAGACAAGATGGTGGCATGCTGATAGATCCTGAGTTCCGGAACCTGCAGGAGCCAGAGGAGAAGTCACATGGGCTTGCCCTGATGGAAACAGACCTCTGGGGCCAGAGAAGCCACAGAGAGACCCCTGTCAGCGCTGAGATGCTTTTACTGCCAATGGAAACTGCTGATGGACCCTGAGCCCTGGAAATGAGGAACCATGCCAGCACCGGGATGCTTCTACTGCCACTAGATATATAAGACTCTGCACCCACTGGCCTGTGATTGCCCTGGTGTCATTACATGTGCCTTGTGAGTCGAAATAAGACTTTACAGACTGGTATCATACATGTGGGATAATGTCAGACCCATGGGCTTGGACTAGACTGGGTTGAGATGCTTTCTCAATGTTCCATTCCTCTTGTATATAAACCTTTCCCTTAAATCCATATGCGTGTTTATGAATTTGTTTCTCAAGTCTGCCCGGACTAGCACACTGTCCTAATTTGAAATGTATTTCTCTCACTAATGACCCACCAGAAACAGATGCCCCAGCCAGTACTATCTGACTCAGCCACATCTTTGATTTCCAGGTCTCGTTGTCATCAGTTTTCTTCTGAGTTTGATTGAAAGGGACGTCTTGGGGTAGTGTCCTCACTGTCCAAGGATGGTGCTTGTCAGAATCAGCAGCTGCATGTGTTTCAGGACAGACTGCTGCTCTTTTTCTAGACAGAGTGCTGATTCGATACCTCTGGGGTCGAGCCTGGGATGTGAATTTTAAGGAGCACCAGGTGTTGCTCCGGTGGCAGCCACTGCAGTCACCGTTGAGTATCAGTGGATGCCGTCAGACTAGGCACATGCCTCTCAGCATATTGCTTCAAATTTCTGCAAGCCTTATCCATGTTGAAGTTGTTTGCACACGACCCCCTAATTTGAAGCTCCTTCTCTCTACCCTCTTGCTCTGGAGGAGAGGATTCATCTGCAGCGTTGCTGGATGAAGAGCCAGCAGAACTTAATTTTATTCATATGATCTTAATTTTATTCATATGTACCTGGAAGTATCATCGGATCTGAGCAGTGTCAGATCTTAGGTGCCCTGCCCTGATCTCACAACAGTGGAACAAGGTGTAGGGCAAGCACAGCATGAAGTCATGTGCAAGAAGAACCTGGCACCAATGGTGTTGGGATTTCTAGGAGCAGGTCCAGAGTTTGACATGCACCCTTCCTTTACCTGAAAAGCTTGCTGCTACCCAGTCGATTCTGACTTAGCACCACCTTACTGGAAATGCCCTTGTGCATTTCGAGACTCTGCAGGGTCCTCAAACTTTTTAAACAGCCACCTAGTTCACTGTCCCTCAGATCATTGGAGGGCCGGGCTACAGTTAAAAACAAAAACAAAAACAAAACAACATTATGAACAAATTCACTGCGAGCCCCGGATGAGTCGGCTGCTAAGTAGGACATGCATGGCAGCAAAAACACCTGGCAGGCCGGATAAATGTCCTCGGAGGGCCACATGGGGCCCGCGGGCCGTAGTGTGAGGATCTCTGCAACTCATTATGGGAGTAGAAGTAGAAAACCTCATGTCTCTCTTGCAGAGCAGCTGATGGTTTCAAACTGCTTACCTTGAATTAGTCACCCAAGGCATAACCTCTGTGCATCAGGACCTGTAGCCTTCATTTAGGCCAATTTAAATTAGTAAATATCTGATGGATGGCCTTGCTCCAAGTTCAAATTGGTAGTATTAGGGAACTGGCTTAAAAATAATAATATAATTATATTAATATAATTATAATTATTATGTGGGCTACCCCATAGTCTTCAAATTAGAGTTATCTTAGCTTGATCCAATGGTGAGGTTGGACATCTCTGGGTGATTCAACCCTTGGAGCACTTGGCTGCTAATCAGAGGGTTGGCAGGTCTTGTCCGTTCACATGTCTTGGAAGAAGGGCTTGGTGATCTAGTGCCGAAACACTGGCCATTGAAAACAATATGGCCCATAGTTCTGCCTCATTAGTAGAATCACAACTGTTTTGGTGTTTTTTTTTTTCAATTGGTGAAGTCACCATGTAGTCACCATGTACTTAGAGAGCATCTTCCAGATTTTTGCCCAGCAAGTCCTGACTGTGAGTAGAAAGAGACTCAATTATCCAGATGTTCCCTATCAGGGTCACCCCAGGACTAATGAAATGGACAGGTATCAGATCTACGCCCCTGCCCCTGTATACTCCCTTCCAACACTTGCTCTTCTTTTCATATCCACGCCCGGGTCCAAGCAGCACACCCACATCCCCAACTGGACTTCCAGCTATAAGTCATCTCAGAAGAATGAACTTTTTTTAACCTCAAAATGGAGTGGCCTAGGAATATGACAACAACTATTTTCACTCTCCTATGGACAGACCCTAATATGGAAGGGAGGACTGACCATTGTCCTCTCAGCCAAGTTGTTTAAGTTATGTGTTACTCATACAGTCTTCTGGTAAATGACATGTCCCTTCAAACCAGATTTCTCAATAATGTTACAGTATCTCTGTTTACCAGGGCTAAATTTAGGAACCCACTGTATTTCTACTTGGCGATGGAGTTGATTTTTAGTCACTGAACTAGAAATAATCCGGGAGAGAAATCCAAGAGCAAGTCGCACAGAAATCTGATTTGAACATCCATCATCCGCTGGCGGAAGCATTGGTTTTCAGAGGAAGAGGAATTGGCACCGTCTGTGATGTTGAGCCCAGGAGCCTGGGAAAATGGTTCTAGTGGACCAGCTTTATTTAAAGGGCCCCTAGGTTCTGACCACTACAAGCTTCCATCATCCCTCCCACCAGGCAGCCTTCAGAGTGGAGAGCGTGTCTCTATGAGATGCACACCTGATTATGCAGGCTCTGTTCAAGGAGCCCCTGGTGGTACGCATGGTCAATATGAAGGTTACCAAAGGCTCCTACGGAAACAGAGAGATCCCCTCCAAAAAAGCAGCTATGCAAACCTTTGTGAAGCATAATTCCCTTTGGATGCATATGGAACCTCCAAGATATGGAAGGGAGGAGAGAGCCTTTGACTTTTCCCCTTGGAAGATGGAAGGGAAAGGTTCACTTGTGAAGCTGCTAGTCACAAACAGACCAGAACTCATGTTAAGCCTCAGACTTGAATTTCGAACCTTGCTTCAGATTTCAGGCAGGCCACTTAAGTGCCGTGGAACTTCCCGGAACATCCATTTCTGTAAAATGGGGCTAAAAATAAATCCACAAAATAAGCTATTGCTCATGAAGTACTCAGCCCAGTGCCTGGGGCATAGTAATGATTCAATAAATATTAAATCATCATCACTGGTAGAGGCCCTTCCCTCATCACAGCTTGGCAAGTTACTTCTCCAAGGGTACCGAAGAAATACCTTTGCTTGGAAAATGAATGGGGGAAAACATGCATGTTCTCTCTCACACACACACATACACGTTTGGTGGCTTGTATGTTGTATTGATGCTGGATGCTGTGTCACCAAGATCCCTGGATGGGTTTCCTCTGATCCCCATTCACATTCTGGGTTTGACTCAGGGATTTGGAAGCCATCTGGGATTCCTGAATTCAATGTTTCTCATGGTCTCGGTGTTTTCCCTGTAAATTTCAGGTTATGCAGGACCCCATAACTTATTCCACAACATCACAATGAGTTAGAGCTGCAACCAATGATGGTTATTTAATCCAGGTCATAAGGTTTATAGTAATGATGTAATGGCAAGCACTTTATAGAACCTACTGTATACCAGATCTTCTACAAAGTGCTTTACATGTATGGATGCTTTCTTAGACTGTAAATCTTTATGGAGCAAAGACCCTCATCTCCAGCATAGTAGCTGCTACTAAAACAGGGCTCCTTAAAGGAGAGGAGGTGTCAGAAACTGCCTAAATATTATCCTGATCAAGATTGAAAATAATTCTGTCTCATGCTCTATTGGCTAGATAATATTCCAGGTTCTGAGTTCGATTCTGGGAGAAACATGTGGACCTGGAAATAAGATGATTTTTAAAAGATGTTGGGGACACTTCTAGAAGGTACAGTTTCATAATAATTGCAATATCTCTTGTTTTTTAAAACTTCAATAAGCTAAACACTTGTCCAGTGCTGCACACACATTATTTTTCTTGTAATTAAGCCCTTTATCAGCCTAGTCTGGAACTTTTGGGCAGTTCAAACAGTTAATGCACTTGCCTGCTAATGGAAAGGTTGGAGAAGAAAATCCACAAAGAAGTGCCTCAGAAGAAAGACTTGTTATTCTACTTTTGTAAAGTAAGCCATTGGAACCCTTATGAAACACAGTTCTATACACAGGACACTACTAATTAGGGTCAACTTAATGGGAACTTGTTTGGATCAACTTATGTGATAATAGTAGAGATACCACACTTTCTTGAGCCAGGTCTTTCCCATTACACCACACTGTCTCAGACAATAGTTAAGGGAACTGGGTAAACATACACAAACTCTGCTTCTTATCACATGCAAACTACTTGCAGTATGAAGGGCCCCCGATTGGGTTCTTAAGGAGACCTTGAACTTAAGGATGTCTAAGACCTCCACCTTAGAAATCCAGGAAGCTGATGCTGGCGTAAAAGCACTTTGTTGGAGGGAATAGAAAATGACAATCTATTTGAGTGGCAAAGGCTGAAACTTTGAGCTACATGTGACTCAGGGCAGTGGGAGATAGACATTATCCCATCTATTTTTGGAGATAGTTTGGTTTTGCCAACTGTATCTTGCTTGCTTTTTGCTCCAACTTCCAGAACAATGTCAGAGTGCTTAACAAAAGTTCTAAACCTACCCCTTTTTTGGCTATCCTTTCCACTAGATTTTCAGGTCATTCACTGTAAAATTTTCTTATTCATGTTGATTGTTTTAGTACCTGGAGCCCTGCCCAGAAGACTCTAAATAAAACTTGGTTGAAATGAACGACCCCAAAGACAAATAAAATCAGATCACCCCCATAGAAGTGAGGGCTTCCTAGAGAACCAATGAGACCAAGGGAGAGAAGTATATTTTAAAGAATTTGACCATGTGATTGTGGGGCTGACAAATCTACACTCCATAGGCCAGCCACCAGGCTAAAAATGCCAGCAGTCAGGAGGTCAACAACTCCAACTGAACTGAGGAAGAATTCATCTCCCTCCAGGAACCTCATTGTTTGCTCTTAAGGCTTCAACTGATGCAGTCAGGCCCACACACATTATATTTACATTTCACATTAATATTTACAATCAGCTACTTGACCCTAAGTAGTGTCCTCTTCTTAGAATTAGGCAACTGGTTGCAAATGTTAACCATTCAACTTTGCACTTTAGGCTTGTCCAGTTGATCCGCAAAGCCAACCACCCCAACTCACCTATGCAAAGTATTCAAGTTTTCATCTTACTGCTTAAAAAAAAAGTCCAAGTTATTTAATATGGATGAAAGAATCTTTATACTACACCCTTTTCTCATTTCTCCTGTCCCATGTGTATCTCATTCTTCTTTATTATGTTCCAGCAAAATGAAACTGCTTGTCCATATCTATTGCACGCTTGCTGTGTCTTACTATTGTTTATTGGCTGACGGGATCCATTCTGGGTTTCCTTCAGGCCTATCTTTCAACAGAAGTCCTTCCCTGACTTTCTCAGGAATGGACAAACTCTCACAAGTTTTCAAAATGACTTCTTTTGCTGTCTCAAAACTTCTACCTGTATTCCACCATTGCCTGTGGGGCTATCTATCCTACCAGATAGGACAGGTGGTGAATTGTGTTCATCTTGATATTTCCAGAAGCATCATCTCCAAATTGGGCCAAATTAGACAGTCAGTAAATATTTGACTGAGACCTGAATAAATCAATCAAAGTGCTTTCACAAATGCTCCTGAAAGTTATTCAATTGCTTTACGTTTTATTCGAGTGAGATTTTAAATCCTTTCCAAGTCTGTCTAAAAATACATTTCAGGTTACAAAGACGCTCTCTGTGACTTTGTCTTTGCAAGTCTGAAACAGATTTAACTTGCCCCCATAGCAAAGAAAGGATTAACTGGAGGGGATGGTAGAAACTGTCACTGTTTGTTTCAAATCAATTAGTTGTCAGGTAGACTCAGCAGTAGTGTTTGAATAGCTGAGATGGGCCTGAAGGTGTAGTATTAGAGATCTCTTCCTGTTTGAATCATAGTGGCAAATGTTAATATGACTTGGGCAAGAATTTTGCAAATCCTTAGGCTATAAAGGACTACCTTCTAAAAGTTTTCAAAGAAATGTTTATAATTATCCTTTACAGGTCATTTTAATGTAGGAACAGAAGGAAAGAGTACCTGTTAAATTGTTTTCCTGATCGACAGTGTAGAGATAGGCCTTGAGTTCTCACAGGATTCCTTTCCAATGACTTCATTTTTGGTCTTGATGTAGCTAAAGATTTTTTTTTAAAACTATTGTCTTGTATAGTCAGTATCTTTCTAAACCTTTTGGGGTTGACATGAGAATGATAATATCGACACATTACAGGGTCCAACATTTTTTGTCCTATATATGACTAAGGTTCAGACAGTGGGGGAAGGTAGTTGCAAATGCAATTTGCAGGAACGTAAATGCATCATACCTCAAGGACAACTTGCAATATGTACATCTATGAGGGAGTTTTAAAAAGTTCATGGTAAAGTGGAATTAAGATATAATGTAATTTTCCCACGAACTTGTGAAAGTCCCTGCTATGTCCTTCTTAGGTACCATTGAGTTGGTTCTGGTGCATAGGGCCCCCTTGTGTAGAGGAGGCTATTGTATGAGGAAATACTGATCCTAGGGTTTCAGTTCCTCTACACACAGTTTGATCCTAAATCCTGTTTAATCATGTCTCTGTGATCAGTGAAGGACTGCAGACACATGTTCTCAGTAATAAACTTTTATTAATATCCTCAGGGTGTCTTCAACCAAAATAAGCCCAATGAAAGCAGTAGCACCTGAGAGGGCCCAATGGGCCTGTTAAGGTCAAGGCCGAGCAATCAGCTCAGAGTCTTAGGGTGATGGTTATGTGAGATTGCAAAAGAGTCATCTTGGTAGCTTTTCTCGATGGATACCGAGCAATCAAGGGGGTCTTATGGAGATTCCTTAAGCAAATTGAAAGCAGCCTTTGTAAGAAAAAGGGCCAGCAAAGTTGAACGGCAGATGGCATTTTCATCATCTGACAAAATGCACCTGCTTTACTTTTCAAGGGTTGTCAGGGCTGCCTTCGTGAAATTTCCTGGGGGACTCTCGCCTTGTTCACCCCGCAACCCCATCTTACCCCTTCAGACTTTGATTTGTCCTCAGTGCTCAGATCACACTTGAAAAGAACACAATTGGCATCTCTTCAGAGTGCAAAAACTGCTGTGATGGAAATTAGATAGCAAAGAATTCTCTGGGAAAGGATTAGAAAGATGTAAACATCATCTTTAGAAGTATAGGAGCCATAGAACTACATGGGGAAACATTAGGTTCATGCTCTAATCATTTTGTGTAGTAAAGATTTCTATGCTTTTGATGTTGCATGCACACCTTATATGTCTTCTGATCATTTGAAATATGTTGAGTAAAAAGAAAACAATCTGATGAAATCTACCTTTTAGATCAGATCACAAACAAAAATAAAAAATATTTAAAATATTTACCTAAGCTTATATAGATAATAGTCAGAATTTTGTATATTATCAAGAATATTTTACTTATTATTCTAAGTATCACATTTTTTCAAGCAAATAGGTAATATTGACATGATTTCATGTAAGCCTAGTAGCCAGCATCACTGACTACTATGTCATCATGCCATTATGAACATCAAGGAGTAAAGTCTAAGTCTAAAGGACTTAGACTAATTTCTGGCAAAAGCAGTCACTGCCATCAAGTTGATGCCAACTTATAGCACCCTTATCTTCATGGGCATAGGCTTGAACCGTGGACCTTATAGTTAGCAGTCCAACGCATACCCAATGGCACCAGAGTGGCTTCTCTTGACATGTATATTCTGACACATAGTAAATGTTGTAACATCTTTAGTAACATAAGAAAGACATACACGAGAGAGAGAGAGAGAGAGAGAGAGAGAGACTATTGTTTTTTTTAATTTATCAGAATGAGAAGCTTAGTCACTTAAGCGAGGTAAAGGTAGAACCCAAATCCTGCCAGGTGGACTCCTGGGTCCCTTAGCTTAAAGGCCCATCAATCTGGCTTGATGTCACCACTGAATTGAAGGTTATGCCTCAAGAAGGAAGTGAAGAGCGTGACCCACTGCCCAGCTGTCCTCTAACGTGCCTCTTTCCCTCGTCTGCTCAGAGGAGTATTCCTTCCAGGCAACTACAACCCAGTTTTCTTTTTTCATCTGTTTGGGTGGTCTTCTGTGTGCAGAGAGACCAACTCAGGTCAGACGGGTCTTTGTCTTCTTTGTGATCACATGGAGGCTTTTAAAAAGCTTCCATTCTTCCTAGAGCTTCACATTTCAACACACACACACACACACACACTATTTTGTAGGTTAGCTCAAATCAGCTTCCCTCTTCTGTGTGGTTCCCTGCTTGGTTCCAAGTGCCCTGTTTGTCAAATCTGTATATCATCTCCCCAGTGTTGTAGGAACCACCCTTGAAGAGTGCATTTGTGTTCTACAATTACATGGGAGGAGTGTGGGCAACCTTGTTACCTTTGAGCAGTTCCCCCACGGCGAGCCTGGTGGTGGAGTGAAGTCAAGCTTGCAGTGCATATAACTCTCTAGGTCTCCTGGGTGATCCCCATTGCGTGTTTCTGCACAGAAGACCTCCTTTGTATGCCAAGTCTGTTATTTTGATCCCTATGATCAGAAAATCACGATCCTTTGAATGCATAGCACAGGGGGCCTGCTTTTGCCTTTCCAGTTAAGTTCATAAACACGGGTGAGATGAAAAACATATTGCACATCCCTCAGGGACTATTTAAAATGTAAAACGTAAATATTTCCCCGTTGAATGTACTTAACTGAGCAAGCCCGGGTCTGGTTTGTGTCCTTTCCATCATCACACCGACACCGTGTTTGCTGTGCCGTCCTTTGACTGAGTCCAAATGAGCCGGGGAAGCAGACATCAGTGCTTGAGCCTTTTCTGTCGAGCAGAGCAGAGGAAGATGCCAAGTCTCTCTTGATCGCATAATGCCTTTAAGATCAGTTCAAAGCTGTTGTAGGCCCTGTCTCATGTTAGTGTCTCCTGGTGACAGATAGATCTGCTGGTTCAGAGTTTCCTAATGCAATGAGTCTATTATGAGCAAAAGTTAACGAGGCAGCCAGCCAGCCTGAGGCCACCCTCACCTCAAAGAAACACTGAACTGGTATCTTGGTGGCCCTGGCTCAGTTAATGTCAACTAACAACTTTCCTGCCATCCCACCCCACCCCCACACACACTCCTTTTCATTCTATCCTTCAGAAGAATGATGAAGGCAAAGGAAAAATGAAAAGAGAGATAGTAGGCTTCCTTCAGACATCCTCCTTCTTCACCAAGCCTAACTGCACACCATCCTGACTCATGCCCCTTGGTTTTCGATCTTCCTGTGTGTGCTCCATAATTTAGGACTGAGGCTATCTAAGGATCAGGGGGCCAGGGATGTGGCTTCTCTGATTCCACTCTGTGAGTGAGATGATGCTCCATAATGATGTGTATGATTGGTGAGTCTTTCTGTATGTTCATTTGCATGTCCCCTTTGGTTATGGGCAAAAGGAAACAATAAAATGATACTGTTGTGAAGACAGGGCATACTCAGGACTTCTGGGGAAACGTGTAAGTAATGGAAGTCCACAGCTGTCCAGCTGTGGAACATTTACCTTATAGAAAAAGTCACAAGGACACCCCAATTTAAGTGATTTTTCTGGTTAAAGGAGGGTGTTGGGAGCCCTGCAGTGCTTCTAAAGACACTCTTGTTAAACAGCATACACTTGATGGAGCAGAGCTGGAAAACCACTGGGAAACAAGAGGAGCATACAATGTGGGGTTCTGTCTCTAAGTCAGCTTTCACTTGCTGCAATAGTAGTAACAAGTCTTCTTATTCTCCTGGGCCTGGTTTCTCTCACATCCAGGAAGTGTCCTGGATGGCCATTGTGGGCATGGGTAACTGGCTCAGCAGAGAGCCTGTTGATGAACCGGGCAATGGGATATCAGGAGTGGGGGAATCCCTGGTGGTGCAAATTATTAGTGTGCTCACTGCCTCGCTAACAAGCTTGGAGGTTCGATTCCATCCAGAGGAATCTTGGGAAGGGGGGCTAGGCTGGGTGATCTACTTCTGAAAAAAATAAGTCACCAAATAGCCATGAGATGGAGTTCTACTCTCACACGCAGGAGTCATCATGCATTTCAGTTCCTCAGTGGTGCATGGGAATGAATGGAGAAGGTACTGAGATGCAAGAGCACAAGATACTGTGATTTCCCTTCCTCTCCTCAGCTCCTCATTTCATATATTTCCTGCTTTCCATGCCATTTTGGAACAACAAGTGCGAATACTGACTCTAGCTGGAATATGATCACATCCCCAGCAATACCCTAAATTATGAATCAGTCAAACTCAGACATTTCCTATCTCTTCCTCATGCTGGCGTTCTAAGGAACTTTTCAGATCTATGATGCTGTGCATTATTTCCTTCCTCCGTGAGCTTGATTTCCTGCTTCATCTTTTCATTTAAAATTAAAAAAAAAACAAGCAAGGATGGTTTCTCTAGTGTACGGCAATGACTAGAGACTGCTCTACCCAGGATTTGCTGCAGCTGAGAAAAGTTACTTAGCTCCAAGATAAAAGATGCTTATAAAGCACGAAACCTCATAGCACCTGGAAGAATATTTTCCAGTACCTGAAGTACCTGTACATGCTCTGGGTCCACCCTTAACTCCAGGATTCTGTCTTGGTGTCTCTGGGCCTTGGGACCTTCATCTGTAATCCAAGCTAGACTTGTTATTTGCAAAGATCCCCTGAAACTCTAAATCCCTTCAGGATTCTGCTTCACTACGATCCCTATGAATACGGGGTTTGACTGGAGTTCATTACAGCATCTGTAAAAGGTTCCAAAGCAAAGGAAGAAGAACTTTGAGGAATGAAGCTCAAAGGCCCTTCATTTGGGTTCTTTGGGGCGACCTGTCTTATAAAATACAGTCACACAAGTAAGATATTATACTATGGTGTGGATGATGTCTTTGTCTTCATTGTTACTTTGAATTACACCAGAAAAAGATACAGAAAGCTAGTAAAATAGATTTCACAAAAGCATCTATCATCACAGTTTCCTAATAGTGTAACAGTAATATGATTTTTTTCATGTTTTCAAATTTGGTCCTGCTACATGATCTTTACAAGTTTGAAGACTCATATTCATTGTCTTTTTAATTCACCTACAATCACATTACCCAGTATTATTAATATTTTGTATATCAATATTCTGTTTAGAGTGATCTCAGCCAGATGATTTTTAAACTTGAAGGAATTTTATCGAATATCTCTTTTAGTTGATATTCGACCATGAAACACACTTTCAAATTTTTATGCTTTAGAAAAATCATCTTAATATTGTAAAGTAGCTCATCAAGTACTAGGGTGTTAGATTTCCAAGTTATGATTTCGACAGTGCTAGAATGAATATCTACCACTCCTCCCTTTTCTGTACTGTCCTGTCTTTGCAGGAACATTATTTGATACAGTTTAAGAAATGAGCTCTGAGGTTGTAAGGCCTCCATCTATGACTAGGGAAGACTTTTCTTTCCAAAGTAGAGACAACTTTAGAGACAGATATGGAGTAGGAGTAAAGGTTTTGGAATTTTCATTTGCTGATGGGATATGTGGCAGTCATTTACTCATGCGTCAGTTTCATGATTGAGAGTCTAGGGGTGGAGTCTAACCTGTCAATCTGGAGATAGCCAATGAGGCCTCTCTGTGAGAATGGCTTTCTCCTGAGAATTCTGGGAAGTCTAGTGGTATTTCCCAATTGGAGAAGCGAGACTTGACTCAGTCTCTTGGAGTTGGTCTACTGACAAGATAAGATGGAGGCATGCTGATAGATCCTGAGTTCTGGAACCTGAAGGAACCAGAGGAGAAGCCACATGCCCTGATGGAAACAGACCACTGGGGCTTGAGAAGCCACAGAGAGACCCCTGTCAGCATTGAGATACTTCTACTGCCAATGGATTCTGCTGATGGACCCTGAGCCCTAGAAATGAGGAACCATGGAGAGACCTCTCCCAGCACCGGGATGCTTCTACTGTGGCTGGATACACAAGACTCTGCACCCACTGGTCTGTGATGTTGTGAGTCGGAAGAAGAGTTTATGGACTGGTATCAGTCGCATGTGCTAATATTGGACTTATGAACTGGTATCAGTCATAGAGGTTAATATCGGACTTATGATCTTGGATTGGACTGGGTTGGAACTCTTTTTCAATGTTCCATTCCTCTTGTATATAAACCTTTCCCTTATATCCACATGTGTGTTTATGTATTTGTTTCTCTAGTCTACCCGAATTAACACAGGATATAATTCAAAATGAGAAGAAACTGCTGCAAACATCCACTAGTAAGTGTAATATGCATGTAGAGTTTAACGTGTAACTTGGATGTACCTAGGAGATTTGGAAGTCATCGAAAACTAAATAGGACACATAAAGATCAACATCCCAGGTATCCGTGAGCTGAAGTGAACTGGTTTTTGGTCGTTTGGGGTCCTCTACCAGGAATGAAAAATTGGAGAAGATTGACATCACATTCATCTTCAAAGAGGACTGTCCCAGACTCATCTTCACATCCAGTGCTGTCAGTAATAGAACCATATCCATATGCCAACAAAGAAGACACATAAAGATGGCTACTATTCAAATCTATAAATGAACCATAAGAGAAAGCAATGAAGGAATTGAAGATACCTCCCTGCTCCTGTCTACCACTTTTCTGTCGGTTTGTCATTCTGTGGTGGCCAGTATGGTGTTGAGTTGTTAGCAACTGTCCAGGGAGGTCCATGATGAATGGGGCTTAACTCAATAGCACTGAACAAAAACAACCACCAACTCCTGCAATATGAAGGTGATCAAACACGAACATATAAGACACTGGCAATTGCTAGGTATTAGAAGATAAATGTTGGAAACAAAAAGAAAAAATTAGTAGTGGGAAATATGGCTGTGATGAGAGAAATAATACAAGATTAAATGCTAGAGCTTTGTAGGAACAATAACTTATTCTTTACAAATATCTTTTTTTCCAACATATAACAGTGGTTGTACACATGGAGTTCACCAAATGGAATGCACAAAAATGGAATCAACTACATCTGTCCACAACAAGAATCTTTCGAAAGAAGCAATGAAAAAGTGCAATAATATCAATCAGAGCAAGACCAAGGCTGAATGTGGAAAAGATTGACAACTGCTCATTTGAAAATTCAGCTTAAAACAGAATATTAAAATAAGTCTACAGAAGTCACAATATGACCTTGATGATATTTCACATGAATTTAGAGATCAACTCAGAAATAGATTTGATGCATCCAACAGTAATCATTGATGATTTGTAGTACGATGTAAAAATGCCATATATAAAGAAAGCAAAAGGTCTTGAAATGACATGAAAGAAAGGGGAAAAAGAGAACAAAATGGATGTAAGAGGAGACTCTGGAACACAGTATTAAACATGGAGAAACTAATGCAACTGGAAGAAATGATTAAATAAAAGAAATGAACGGATGATTTCAAAAACAGCTCAAAAAGCAAAGTATTGTAGTGCAATGTGCAGAGTCCTGGAGTTAAATAACCAAAGGGAAAGAACAATTTTCAAGCTGAGAAGAAAAAGAAAGAAACCTGGAGAAAAGTTCAAGCCTCATGTAGACATATTGAAGGATTGTATAGGCACAACATTAAATGACAGAGGAAGTATCAAAAGCAGATGGAAGGAAAATATAGTCACCATGTCAGAAAAAAATTGTCAATAATCAACCATTTCAGGAGGTAGCCTATGATCAAAGTCTGATGTTTATTGAATAAAGATGCCCAAGGTGCACTGAAATTGTGGGGAAAAATTAGTCTGATGATTAGGTTCTGTGTCAACAGATTCTCAATGGTCTGTTAATCAGAGCCTGTTAATCCCTGTGATGTGATCTAACACACTATAATCAAGATCATGATGGTATCTGTTGCTAGCAGCCAAGCAGCTGTAAGAATAGTGTGGAATGTAATTAAAGGAACATTTCCCCAGATATGCCCTAATTCTATGTAAGCAGGCACTGTGGAGCGCTCCTTTGTTTCTGACTGGTCTGGACCTCGCATCTAGCTCACGAATCTCTAGTTCTTTGGATTTGAGTCAATGGTTTGCTCTATTGCCTACTGACACTGGGAGCCATCAGAACCTGCTATTCATCCATCTCTGGGCCCTGCTAGTCTTCCTTTTCTCATTGCAACATTCTGCTTTCTGAATCATCAGACCAGGCAGCTACATGCATCAGGAAAGTTTTCCAGTTTAACATCTGACACATGGACTTGAACCAAATTAGACCTACCCACATTTACAACTGCATGAGGCAATTTCTTGTTATGAATTTCTTTATATATATATAAAGATATATTTATAATATATAAATATATAATATTTATAATATATATAAATAATATAATATAATATATATTTATAATATATTTAAAATATAAAAAAATATATATATATAAATCAGTTTTCCTTCTCGAGAGAACCTATCCTAACACAACCAGGGATTGATAAAATATTAATTTAAATCATTCAAGATAAAAAAGAAGCACAGGAGGTGCTCATTTGCTTATACAAAAATTTGAAAGTCAGCTCTCTAAACAGACAACTGGAAGAGTTCCACATTTTCCCCATGGCAAAGAAAAGTGTCCTTACAGTATGTAGAAATTATCACGCAGCATCATCCATTTTACATGCAAGTGAGATTTTTATGAAGAATATTCAAAATGGTAGCAGCAGTACAGCCACAAGGAGCTGCTGAAATTTCTAGCCAGGTTTTTAAAAGGACAGCAAAGGGCATAGGTCATTTCTGACATCACATGGATCTTTTATTTTTTTTTTTAAGGCATCACTGCCCTCAGGTGGTGGGAGTAGGAGGCCCAGCCTTTGCTCCTGGGAGCCAGAATTGAACCTCCATCCCAGTGGGCCGCAGTCCCGCGCACAACCACTATGCCACCGGGGCTCAGCCTGTCACATGGATCTTGAATGAAAGTAGAAAACAGGAAAATATTTACTTTTGTTTAATTTACTACTATGTAAAGGCCTTCTGCCATGTGGAGCATAACAAACTATGCTTAACTTTGCAAAGAAAGGGAATTCTAGAACATTCATTTGTATTCATGTGGAATCCATACATAGGCCAAAAAGCAATGGTTTGGACAGAAAAAGATGGCAATGGCTTGAACAGTAAGAGATGTTTTAAAATCCAGAAAGGGGTGCTTCAGGGTTTTGCTATTTTGTAATTCTGACATTCATTTGTTCTTTCCTGTTTTCAATAACCTTTTGTTTCCTTCATGTATGATATTGTTGATACCATACCACAACTCATCATCAGTGATAACTATCAAATGCATCAAATCTATTCTTCAGATGATCTTGAAATTTGGGTGGGGTATACTCAAGGTCATATTTTGGCATTTGTGGACTTCTGTTAAAATTCTTCTTTTATTTCGAGCTGAAAATTCAGATGAGCAATTGATAGCCTTATCTACAGACAACCCCTGGCCTTGTTCTGACGGACAGTATCAATCCTCCTCATTGATCTTTTAGAAAGATTTTCTTGTTGTGGTTGATTTGATCTCTGTGTCCTCCAGCTGGTGAGTTCCATGGTTACAAGCACAACGTAAGGTTCTACAGAATGGTATTTGCAATGAATAAGTCATTGTTGTTACAAAATTCTATCATTTGATCTCCAGAGTCATTTCTATCACCAAAGTTCTATTTTCCCACTATTAATTCTTCCTCTTTGTTTCCAACTTTTGCATTCTAGTCACTCGCAATTGTCGGCACCTCTTATTTTCATGTCTGATCAACTTCATACTGCAGAAATCACTAGACGATTCCTGCATGGTGTTTTATAAAAGAGAAAAACAGATGCACATCGACACAGGAGACGATGCCCTGTCAAGATGCATGCATAAGCCAAGAATGCTGACAGCCCAGAACTTAAGCAACGGGCATGCAACCATTTCTCTCTGAGTCTGCAGAAGTAATTCACATAGTTAATGCTATCATGTGGATTGCAGTACTCCACAGCTGTGACACCCACAGGTCTGTTTTTATAAGTCACCCACTTGGCGATGCTTTGCCAAAGCAGCCCTAGGGACCTAAGACCATCATTTTAACCTTCATTCACTAGATATGGGGCCCTCAAACTTTTTAAACAGGGGGCCAGTTCACTGTCCCTCAGACCGTTGGAGGGCCACGTTTTTTTTTTTAAAAAAAAAAAAAGAAAACTATTAACAAATTCATTGTGGGCCCAGTGCTGCTAAGCAGGCGGTAAAAACACCTGATGGGTTGGATAAATGTCCTTGGCTGGCCACATGCGGCCCGCGGGCCGTCGTTTGAGGACCCCTGCATGAAGCTTCTAGAATATCCTTAAGTGAGATATGCTTGAGCTGTTCTGTGTCAGCAGGATTCGAATCCTGTACGTGGCAGTCATCTCTCGTGCTCCTCTAGGAGCCTTTGTGGCTCCCGTTTGCTCCAGAGGTTGCCTGACGGGCATTTGAGCGGGTTTCATTAGTAGCGTTTTCACTTTCTGACCTGGCACTTCTTCAGTCCTGCAGTCAGGGTTTGGGCGTGAACTGCCTTCGTCAACCCATATTCTTGCACAGTTTAAGTACGTAAACATGTTACCATAGGGACAGCCCTTCCAAAATTGGGGAGGGAACCGGATGATCAATGCTACTACCTGTCTCTTGGGCAGACAATTCACGGGCCCATCCTGCACAGGCATGTTCCAGGAGAATTCCGCCCAAAATGTTTTTTGGAATTGGCTGACCTTGGTTCTTGCTTCACTTTCCACACTGCCTTCTATTCCGTGGGATCACTTCCCAAAATAACTAGCTCTGAGCAAACGCTTCTCGGGGCCCATTTTCCCTAGGAAAAGCAGGCTGGGGCCCATGGGACTGTTGTCTCTGTTCTACAACAAGAATGGTAAACAGGTTCCAAATTGCATTGTTTAATTGATTAGGCTATTGAATTGATCTTAAACACATTATGTTAGACAGGGTTCTCTAGAGAAATAAAACCAGGACACTAATGATTTATATACATATATAAAAAAAAATAAACAGTTAATTCATCTATAAAGCAGTACAAATGGCTCAGTGTAACGCACTTCCATGAGACAGCTAATACACTGGCAGTCCTTCAAGTCTTGAGAGCCGCTGGGTAGTCCTCTGTGCAATAGTTCAGGCTATCCGGCCACAGGCAGCAAACAGCAAGGCAGGTCACCAACAGTCAGCCAGATGACAGAGTCCGACAGTCCCCAGCTCAAGAGATGGATACTCTAGTAAGGTCGCAAAGCCGGTCTTGAAGGAACCTCGAACTACAGTGACACAGTCCATGAGTGAGGTGTCCCACAGGTAGTGTAGCTTGCAAACTGAGATAGGGAGCAAGTGAAAGCAGCCACACACTGGTCCCATCATGAAAGAGCAAGAGCTGAGAAAGGCAGGGTTGACGGAGCCGTTTATCTCTCCACCCTTCAACTAATCCCACATGTGTTCATTGGCCATGTTGGCCCAATAAATCTTACCATCACACACATGCTGACCTTAAATATTTATTCTGCCAGAGCCACCTACATAGATAACCTTACTTAATTCTTGCACACACACACACACACACACACAAAGCAAGGTGATATCATTGTCCCCTTTTGACTAATGAGGAAATAGGTGATCAAAAATAGCATGCCCGCCACCCCACCAAGATCATACAACTAGCTAGATGAAGATGATAGGGCAAGGATTCAAATGGGTATTTTCAAATGTCTTACAGATAACTTATTTTTGGCATTCGGGAACAAGACAATTCCTTTATAAAGACTGCCAATCATAGGCATTAACTAAATCAAACCATGTATATAAAGTTATTAATACTTTCTAATTTGCAAAAATGACTCACTGTTGACAGGAGAAAGTGCCACCAACACATTTATAAGCAGACAACATAACTGGACAACAATTAGAGTGGTAGACTGGACAGATGATGGTCATCTTTCCCTTTTGCTGAAGCTTAAGCTGTAAGAATTGCTACAGCATCATAATAGCATAATGCCCCCACCCCTCCAATTTCTTCAATTGTTTTTGTCAGGATTTAGAAAACATTTTTTTCTGAGAAATGCCAGGAATAAATTCTCACATGGAAACATTAATTAAAACCGGGTCTGGGTCCTTCCCCCCATACACCCAGTTCTTTGCCCGACTTCATCTGGCTGCCTGCCAAGAAACTATGAAGGAAAGAGGAGAAGAAAAAGACCCTTGGTTTTTGTGATTAGGACATGTTTGATAGAACCTCTCAAGCATGGTTATTGGGTACATTAACTTCCTGTTGCTCTGGTAATAAATTGCCACAGAGTCAGAGGCTCCTCTTAGTATTCTGGAAGCGAGAAGTTCAAAATGAGTTTCATTGGGCTAAATGAAATTCAGGTGTTGACTGGGCTGATCCTTTCTCTTCTACAGGGAAAATTCATGTCCTTCCTCATTTCAGGAATGGGATTCTTTGGTTCGTGTCCCTTTCTTCTACCTTCAAAATAAACATATCCCTCCAATCTTTACTTCTGTTAGTAGCACATTGTTCCCTTTCTCCCTCAGCCTCTAATGAGTCATAATTTATGGAGTAACAATGAATTTGGGTTATGTTTTTAATTTCCCCTCAATTAACATATTTAAGGACAGTCCATCTTGTGTCAGTATTTTATGCCCCTTACCTGTTAAATCACATCCCATTACATGGATTAAACCATATTTTGCCTATCAATTGATCTGTTGATGGATATTTTTCTTGGGTTCACTTCTTCCCTATAATGAATAAAGCTGCTACAAATTTCATACACAAGGTTTTGTGTGAACATATGGTTTCAATTCTTTGGAGTGTGCAAAAGGGCTTCAAAGAGTGGATGAAAAATGAAATGGGAAGATAATATAATTGCCTCCAAAAACTTTTCGAAGCCCCCTAATTTATCTAAGAACTAAATTTCTGGGTCATAAGGTCACTATTTCAGGAACTGTCAAACTATTTCCAAAGCAGCCGTACAATTTTGCAGTCTTTTCAATAACATAGGAGGACTTCCATTTCCCTCCTTCTCACTCGTTATTAGCCACATTTTTATTATTAAAAAAATAAACCAAACTGACACAGAGTCAATGCAGACTCATAGCAATGCTCTGTGGGTTGCTGAGATTGGAACCATTTATGGTATAGGAAACCCCGCGGTTCTCCAGTAAACTTGCTGTGGTTTCCGGCTGCCTCGCATGCAGGTCTCAGTCTAACACATAACCACTATGCTACCAGAGTTTCTGTATGCTGAGCAAATCATCTGAGAAGTGGGTCTAAGATGCTACCTAGATACTGTTTTTCTTATTTGCATTTTCCTTATGACTAATAATGGTGAGCATCTTTCACTTGCTCTTTGGGAAAATGTTTATTCAAATCCTATGAGGAGTATCTGGTGGGGGGGGGGGAGGGGGAAGAGAAAGAAAGACATTGCACTGGGCAGAGTGGAGCTTTCACAGTACACATTTTCCCTGCTAGGTGAGCATTGAGAAACTCACTCCAAGTTAGTGCACCCAGTGACATCACCTGGGAAGGTTCTCTCTGGTCACAGTGAATTGTTTTGTAAACGCAGTTTCACTAGCACCTTGTTGTTGTGATGGCTGATTGAAGAGACTAGCATGCAGCTGTGAAATTTTGTTTCCTGCTCTGGAAAAACTTCCACAGAAATGGTTGTGGTGTCAAACACAGCTGACAAGAACAGCTTATGTGGCAAACTCAGGTGTACGAGTGGTTTCTTGTTTCAAAAATGGTGAGATGCCGGGACTGCGGCCCACTGGGACGGAGGTTCAATTCCAGCAGTGGGGCTGGGCCTCCTACTCCCACCACCGGAGAGCAGTGATGCCCACAAAAAAAAAAAAAAAAAAAAAAAATAATTAATTTTTAAAAAAAAAAAAAAAAAAATGGTGAGATGTTGACTGACTGGTCCTGAATGTCTGCCAACTTCCAGAATGGACAAAAATGTAGACTCATAGTACATGTAGATTTTGTTCCACCAGGTCAGACTGTTAATCCAGCTTTCTATTTAGAGGTTCTGAAAAGATTGTGCAACTGTGTGAGGCCAAACAGACCTGATGGGGGTAGATGGGGGACTGGTTTTGCTACTAAAATAATGCACCAGCTTGCACAATCATCTCAGTGTATTAATTTTCAAATTGAGAGTGTTCTTTTGCATTTCCCAGATGTTTTTATGCTAGGTGGCAGTGAGTCATTACTAACTCATAGCAAGCATAGGTACAACGAACAAAGTATTGCCTGGTCCTGAGCCATGCTCAAATTTGTTGTTATGTTGAGTTCATTGTTGAGGCCACTGTGTCAGTCCATCTACTCAGTCCTTCTTCTACTCAAGGGCCTTTCTCTTTTGTGCTGCCTTTCCATTTTCCCAAGTATGAGTTTTCCTCTGAGAAAGAGTCTCTCCTGACAACAAATCCAAAGTAATCAAGACTAAGTCTGTCCCTCCTTGCCCCTAAGGAGCTTTCTGGCTAAACTTCTTTCAAGAAAGATCTGTTTATTCTTTTGGCATCCCATGGTATTCTAGATATCTTTCACCAATATTGTAGTTCAGGTGCATTGACTTTTTTCCTTCTTTCTTGTTTATTCAATGTCCAACTTTTACATGCATATTGAATCTTGAAAATACTGTGGCTTGGGGCAGGAACATCTTTGTCCTCAAAGTAAATTCCCTGCTTTAGTCAGACAAAGCAAGCCCTCCAACTTTGTCCTTCCTCTTGAGGTGTCCTCTGCTAATTCTGAGTTTCTTCTTCTCCATATACAGTTGGCAATCAGTTTTTCCAATTCTTTGAAGAATGATAATGGTATTTGTATCAGAATAGCATTAAACTTGCAGAGACATTGGGCATAATTGACATCTTTATGCTATTGAGTCTTCTGATACATAAGCGTGAGATATTCTTCCATTTGTTGAATGGAAGGTCACTCTTGGTTTCTTGTAATATGGTCTGTAGTTTTTCTCATACAAATCTTTTGTTTTTATAGTTAGGTATATCCCTACATAGTTCAATTAGTACTTGGACATCGTGATCCTCTCTCCTGTGGTCTTGTCCAATGTGTATAGCACTCTGTTAGACTTTTGTTTGTTGATCTTTTGTCCTGCCACTCCACCACATTTCTCTATCACTTCCAGTGCTCTCCTTGTGGAATTTTTGGGATTTTCCATAAATAAAATCACAACATCTCTGAATAACAATTATTTTGCCCCTTCTTTCCCCAGGTGGATACCTTTGATGCCTTTCCTATGTTAGCTAGGACCCCCAGAACAATGTTAAATAAGAGTAGGGCCCCGTAGCCCCGTGTGACTCTGCTCCCAGCCCCGATGATGTGCCAAAAAGCTGCTTAGACCTGAGGAGCAGGAAGTGAAGTTGAAAGATTGTGGAGTCGCATCCAATTGATGGTGGTAGCTTCTGTCACCAGCAGCATTCCAAGCCAGCTCACACAGCAAAATGAACTGATGGAAAATGCAATATTCTTCATTTATTGGACCAAGACAGTGTGAAATGAGACTTTGTATACTTTCAGTGCATTTACATAGATAGCTGCAGTTCCTTACAGGGAAGCACTGCGCTGTCATACTAGGGTCTAGCCAGGAGCAGCCATTCACTGAGTGATTTAATGCAGACTAGGGTCTAGCCAGGAGCAGCCATTCACTGAGTGATTTAATACAGACAGGGGTGGGGTGGGGGAGGGGGGAAGCACTGGCTCATTGAGAATGGGCGCTTGACTCTGTCCAGTCACTTCAGTGGTTAACATTGGCCTTTTCTAGAAGGACGTTTCCCCAAGTGCTAGTCTAATCAGAACCAGTATTTTAGGTGTCCATCCTACTGAGACCAACTGGTCAAACCAAAGGAAAAATGTGGATAAAGAACATTGGGAATAGAAGAAAAAGGAAGATGTGATAGTCATTGGGTATTTTTTTTACATACCCTGATTATACATGTATTCATTGATAACCAGGCTTATCTGAATAAAATGGAATTGGGTGGGAAGAAAGGAAAGCTACCTGCTAATATAGTCCTCAGCTGGACTCGCCGGGAAAATGTTAGGGGTGGTTCTCAGCTCTTGTTTGATGTATGGCACCATTCAGTGAGCTCTCCTGTTTCACTGTCCAGAGCATGAGCGATTTATTATTTTATAAATTATTCATGTGTGCTGTCATCTTTGGTTTCTGCTATATGTTTTCACATTATTGTTAACTTTTTATACTACTAAAGGGTATCTGTTGGTTCTTGTTTATCTTGAAACCTATTTTGGGGAAACAAAACGGACACAGAGTTGGATGTGATAATCAGTAGGCAGCTTATGTTACAAGGATGCAGCTGATCTTTACAGCAAAGAATTGTCAAGTAGCTGTCTGATTTTCTCCGATGCACCTGTTGGCTTACCCAAAAAGTTTTGAAGAACTTGAGTTAATAATTGAATTAAATCAGACTATGATAAAAGCATTTTTGTTATTTTTTAAAATAAAACACTTCTGTCTGGTAAAAAAGAGTTGGGACAAGGGATATTATTGTCTGGTCCCCTTTTTCAGTGGGATTTTTTTTTGATATTCAATCCACTGACTACGATGTTGACTGTTGATTTTTCATATACAGTTCTTTACTTGTTTGTTTGTTTTTGGGGGCATCACTGCCCTCAGGTGGTGGGAGTAGGAGGCCCAGCCTTTGCTCCGTGGAGCTGGAATCAAACCTCCATCCCAGTGGGCCACAGTGCCGCACACAACCACTGCGCCACCGGGGCTCAGCCCTACAGTTTGTTTTATATTGAGAAAATTTCCTTCCATTCTTATCTTCTTAAGTGTCATAAACAGCAATGGGTGTTGGATGTTGTCAAATGTTTTCTCTGAATTTATCAATATTATCATGTGGTCCTTATAATTTTCCATGTCAATGTGGTGAATGATACTAATCGTCTTTCATATGTTGAACAATCCCTGCATCCCTGGTTTGAATCTCACTTGGTGAATTATTTACTTTATATACTTTTGTATTCTATTGGCTAGTATTTTTGCTAAGAATTTTTGCATCGATGTTCATTAGGGATATTGGTATATAGTGCTCCATTCTTTGGAATCCTTGCCTACTTTAGATATCAGAGTTAAACTAGCTTCATAGAAAGAGTTCGGGTGATTGCCATCTTTTGCTATGTTCTGGGGCAGTTTGTGTAGGATTCCAAGCAGTGTGGTCCTGGAATAATGACAGATACTTAGACCAATGGAAAAGAACATCAGTGGACAGACAACTGATCTTTGATAAAGGCTCAAAAAATAACAAAAGTGAAGTGAAATTCTTCAATAAGAATTTCTGGGAGGGAAAAAATCAATATCTACCTGATGAAGAAGGAAGAAAGACCCTTACTTCACTCCATGCACAAGAATAAACTCAAGGTGGATCACAGATCTTGAAGTAAAATCCCAACTCTTAGGGCCATCAATAAGGGAATTGGGAAAAACCTAAGAACTTCAGCGCAGGAAATACATAGGGTATTGGAAATAGGAAAGGACACAAATACAGAGGAGACATAAATTGATAAGTGGGATATACTGAAGATAAAACACCTGTGTACATTGAAAGAATTTGCCTAAAGAGGCACAGACTGGGAAAACATCTTTAGCTGTGACACATCAAAGGCCTTATTCCTAAAACCTACAATACACTGCTAGTAGACAATAAGAAAAAAGCTAATTGCCCACTGAGGAGGTGGGCAAAGGACCCAAAGAGAAATTTTGCAAGGGTAGAAATCCAAAGAGCCAAAAAACACATGAGAAAATGTCCCTGATCATAAGCTGTCAGAGAAAGGCCAATTAAAACAGCTATGAGATACCATCTAACATTCTCAAGGATAGCCCAATTCAAAAATTCAGAAGCTAACACGTGTTGGAGGGCCTGTGGTGAGATAGGAACTCTTGTTCACTGCTGGCGAACTAGTAGCTGTGTACGCTATTATGGAAATTGATTTGGTGATATCTAAAAGAGATGGAAATCAAGCTACCATACCACCCAGCAATCGTCCTATTTGTATATAACCAGAAGAGGAAAGAAACAAACCACGGTGCTCCAATATTCACTGTGGCACAGTTTACAATCACAAGAATTTGGAAACAATCCATATTTTCATCAATAAATGAATGGACTGAAAACTGTGATATATACATAAAATGGCTTACTACGCATCCCTTAAAAAGCAGTGATGAACACACGGAACATATCACTGTGTGGGAAGAAGTGGAGGAAATCATGCTAAGAGAAGTAATTACAGCACAAAAAAATGTGTACAACATGGGGTGTCAACTGAGATAAGCTTAAAATGCGAAAGGGGCATAGGGGTAAAGCTACTATATACATACATTCCTGGTGTGAGGTCCAGGTAGTATGGCAGGGGCCAGATCCAATCTAGGGATACATGTGGCAACTAATGATAAAAGAGAGGAAAAGAAAGAAAGAGAAGGCCTGGGTAGCAGGGGAACAAGGCATTACCCCACCCAAGGGGAGGATATTGCTTTTCTCTCTACAGGAGAGGAAGAGAAAGGCCAGAGTTCAAACTAGTGTGCCAGATATGAATGCAACAAACTGGCACGAAGCAGGAAACCAATAGAGAGGTCTGTGGACCCGTGCCCCAATCTCAAATACATGGCCATCCCGCACCCCCCATGCCCAAAAGAAGCCACTTAAGAAAACAGCACTGAAGCTACAGCTCAGGCAGAGGGGTGATTCTGACCAGAGCACAGGGGAGCAAATGAAGAGGGAAGGAGAGAGAGTGGAACACTTTCGGACTCACTGTGCCCCAAGCACAATATTACTGCTATGAGCCACTCAATGAACAGAGGGGACCATAGGAGCAGCCCCACCAGGAGACATGACATCCCTCACTGACGCATAGTACCATGGGGGACAGTACTGGAGACACAGTGTGGGAACCGTGCCTGATATGACCTCACCACACCTGGGTGAAATACAAACGGCGTGCAACAGAGCAGCAGGGGGAACAAAGCAATGAAGTGCCTGGAATACCAAAAATAGATTTGGAGCCAGGGCGAGGCACCCCATCAGGCTCAACTGGCAAACAAACAGACCTAGAACTATTTACAGGCTTGTGTGTGTGTGTGTGTGTGTGTGTGTGTGTGTGTGTGTGGTGGTAGCTTTTGTTTTTGCTTGGCTTTGTCTCATGTTTGTGCTTATTATTGTCTCTGCACATCTCTTTAGATAAGATAGGTGGAATAAACAATCCAGAGGAGAAAACAAGAGGGCCGATGGTTTCAGGGGAGACTCAGAGTGGGGGAAAAAGGGGGTCCCAACAAACCTACAGACAAGGGAACAAAAAGTGATCTAAAATTGATGGCGAGAAAGGCGAGGTTGCCCGATGAGGCTTGATCAAGGGCAATGTGGTCCAGAGAAAATAACAAAATCTGAATGAAGACAACATGAGAATGGGACAAGAGGATAATAAAAGGAAACAGAGGAAAGAACTATGAGGCAAAGGACATTTATAGAGGTCTAAATACAGGCTTGTATATATGTAAATATACTTATATGTAATGATAGGGAAATAGATCTATGTACAAATATTTATAGGTTTAATGTTAAGGCAGCAGATGGACATTGTACCTCTACTCAAGTACTCCTTCAACACAGGAACACTTTGTTCTCGTAACCCATCATTCTGTGATGTTCTCCTTCTCTGACACGATCGCTGAAGATTAAATGGGTGCATAAGCAAAGGTAGTGAAGAAAACTGATCATACCCAGCTATCAAAAGATATACATCTGGGGTCTTAAAGGCTTGAAGAAAAACAAGCGGTAATCTAGCTGAGGAGCAGTAAAGCCCATATGGAAGAAGCATATCACAACCTGTGTGATCACAAGCTATCAATGGGTTCAGGTATCAGCCATCAAAGACCTAGAACAAAAAAAAATCATATCACTGTGAATGAGGGGGAGTGTGGAGTGGAGACCCAGTGCTTATCTGTAGAGAGTTGGACATCCCCTTAAAGAAGGGTAACAAAGAAGAGATGAGTCAGTAAGGGTGCAATATATCACTGACAAAACATACAACTGCTTCCTTTCCCCAAATATCATAACCCCAATTCCACCTTACAAAGCCAGTTAGACCAGAGCCTGTATACTGGTACAGATAAGAGTTCAAAACACAGGGAAACCAGGGCAGATAAACCCCTTAGGACCAATAATGAAAGTAGTGATACGAGGAGAATAAGGGGAAAGTGGGGGAAAATGAGGGAACCAATTACAATGATTGTCCCCTTCCCAGGGGAAGGAACACAGAAAAGTGAGTGAAAGGAATCAATGATTGATGTAAGATGTGAGGGAAAATCGAGTAAGTTATCAAGAGTTCATGAGGGAGAAGGGTGGGGGAGAGGGGGGAATGAGCTGATACAAAGGGTTCAAATAGGAAGAAAATGTTTTGAAAATGATGATGACAACATGTGAACAGATGTACTTAACATAATGGATGTATGGCTGGATATGATAAGAGCTGTAAGACCCCCTAGTAAGACTAGTCTTTAAAAAAAAAGTAAACGCCTTGCTTTTAAACATTTTAAGAACTCTTGTGCACCATATTTACCTAATACAGTTTAATATCTTGATTACAGTTTAATCTCATTTAATCTCCTGATGATAGCTTCCCTGAACATTGATTGCAGATTCAAGCAAGATGGGAAATCCTGGACAATCTTTTCTGTTTATTATTAGGTCATCTCTTGGTCCAGTTCTGAGGATTTTGGCTTTCTTTACGCTGTGTTGTAATCCATCCTGAAGGTTGCAATTCTTCATCTTCATCAGGTGCATCAGATCCTGTTCACTTTCAGCAACTAAGGTGTGTAATCCGTCTCTTATCTCAGGCTGTCAATAAGTCTTCCTCGACCCTGATGCCTCATTCTCCTTCCTATAATCCAGCTCCTCTGAATTTTTGCATACAGAGTGAATAAGTATGACGAGAGGATGCAACCGTGATTCACACTTTCCTAATTGTAAATCATGCAGTCTTCCCTTGTTCTTTCTGATTACCCTTCATCCACGTACAGGTTCTGCATGAGCCCAGTGAAGTGTTCTGAAATACCTATTTAGTTCTCTAGATACTAGACTTGTATTAGACACATGGTTTGTAATAATTTTTGCCCATTTCATGAATTTCCTATTACTTTCTTGATTGAAGCCTTTGAAACACAAAACATTTTGATTTGTTGCTTGTGTTATTAGTGCTGTAGCTAAGAAATAACTGCTAATTAAGATCACAAAGATTTAGCCCTACATTTTTTCAAAGAGTTTTATAGTCTTAGTTATTACAGTTAGGCCTTTGATCTACTTTGGGTTTTACTTTTTACTTAATTCATTTTTTTCAATGATTTTATTGCGGGCTCTAACAGATCTTATCACATTCAATACATCTTTTGTATCAAGCATATTTGTACACATATTGCCATATTCATTTCCAAATATTTTCTACTTGAACCCTTGGTATAAGCTCCTCTTTCCCCCTCACTTTTTTTTAATGAACCATTTTATTGGGGCTCATGCAACTTCCCTCACGATCCATACATAAATCAATTGTATGCAGGCCACATTTGCACATCTGTTGCCATCATCACTCTCAAAATATCCTCTCTCCACTTAGGCCCCCAGTAGCAGTTCCCCATATTTCCCTTCCCCTCCTGCCTCCCCCATGAACCCTTAAGAATTTACAAATTGTTATTACTTTTTCATACCGTACACTGTCCAATATGTCCCTTCATTCACTTCCCTGTTGTCTGTGCCCCAGAGAGGTTATATGTAGACCCTTGAAATTGGTTCCCCCTTTCTATTCCACCATCCTTCACCCTCCCAGTATCACCACTCCCACCACTAGTCCTGAGGGAACTTCTATCATAAAGGCCCCATGTTTCTGACTCCAGTGTACATCCCCTGTTCTAGCTGGATTTGTCTACCAGAATTGGTATCATGACAGTGGGTGGGAGGAAGTATTTGAGAACTAGAGGAAAGTTGCATATTTCATTGTTACTACCCTGTACCTTAACTGGCTCATCTCCTCCCTGCAGATACCTGGTAAGAGGATGCCGCTTCACCTATTGATGGGATTTGGGTCCCCAACCTGTGCTCCCCCTCAATTATAATGATATAATTTTAGTTCTTTGATGCCTGACACCAGATCCCTTCAACACCTTGTGGTCACACAGGCTGGCGTGCTTCTTCCATGGTTGCTTCTGAGCTGGATGGATGCTTGTTTACTCAAGCATTTAAGACTCCAGATACTACATCTTTTGATAGCCGGGTACCATTAGCTTTCTTCACCACATTTGCTTATGCACACATTTGTCTACAATGATTGTGTCAGGAAGGTGAGCATCATGGAATGCCAGTTTTATTTAACAAAATGTTCTTTCACTGTGGAAGTACTTGAGTGGAGGTCCAATACACATCTGCTGTCCTACTACTAAGCCTATAGATATGTTCATTGATCTATTTCCCCATTGTTACATATAAATATATGCACCTATGTACATGCCTGTATTTAAACCTCTATAAATGTCCTTTACCCCTCAGTTCTTTCCTCTATTTCCTTTTACTTCCTTCTTGTCCCACTATCATGCTTAGCTTCCATTTGGGTTTCAGTATTTTCTCTCTGTTACTTTACTCTTGATCAACCCCTATCAGACTTCTCTCACCCACCTTGTCATTGATTTTGAATCAATTGTTATTCCCTTATCCCTGGACTGGTTAACACCACCTCTTTTCCCCCTTCTCCCTTTCTCCCACATCCCCCACCCTGGAACCATCAGTCCCATTGTTTTCACTTCCAGACTGTTTGTTCAGCCTATCTTATCTAGGTAGACCTAACAATATTTATCCCAAAAAAGGCAACCTAAAAAAATATGCACTGCTTCACGAATTTGCATGTCATCCTTGCGCAGGGACCATGCTAATCTTCTCTATATCATTCCAATTTTAGTATATGTGCTGCCAAAGCAAACACTTACTTAATTCATTTTGTTCATATAGATATAGCTCCAATGTTGTATGTGGCTATTCTATTATTCCAGTACCATTTGTGGCAAAAATAATTATTCAGCTATTAGTTTGTCTTGGAAATCTTTGTAATGATCAGTGGATCTTAAATATGTAGGTTTATTTCTAAATTCTATCCATTATCTATATGTGGACTCCTACGCCAATGCCACATGTTCTTGATTAATCAGAGTCTTGTAATATGTTTTAAAATTGGAAGATTAAACACTCCAATACTGTTCCTTTCAAGTTATTTTTGGTTGCTTTATTTCTTCTTATAAATTTCAGGGAAATCTTGCCAAGCTTCCCAAACATTTCAAGTGTGAGATTATTGATTTCTCATAATATTCAGATTTAAGAAAATTGGCCTCAGCATTTTATAAACTGCACTTGTTCTAGTTTGTACCTAGCCTGGCCTTCTCCTTCAAAATGCAACTTTTCATTTTCTAGTGTTGGCTCAGCATCTCCTCATTGGGGCCATTCCAACACATAGAAACTGGCTGTAGGCTGTGATCTTTGTGAAAGCAGATATCCTTATCTTTCTCCCAGAGAGTGATTGGTGCATTTGACCACCTCTTCCCCAATCATGTATCAATGCTTACTCAACAGTATAAAAAAAACTCCTTGATATTCTGTAGAAAATTGAAATGTATCATAACTAAAAACAAATACTGATAAGGCTTCCATAATCTACTCCTTTTAAAGTGTTTCTCTTGTCAGCTAGTGACAACTCTTTTTCATTTACCAGTTCAAGAGGTTTGAACAGAGTCATCCTTGATTCTTCCTCACTCTACATTGTAATTGTAGAGTATTACTATGTTCTGCTGGATTTACCTTTAAAGTAGAAACAGAATCTGACTTCTCCTTTAGTCCACTATTTCCTTCAACCCCACTCTCCATGTCTATCGAGTGTTTTCAATAGACTCCTCATCCTTCTCCTTAGTTTCACACCTACCCTCCAAACATGTCTTCTCAACATTGAACCAATGTGATTCTGTATAGTCTAATGGAAATGATACCACTCCATCAGTCAAGTCCTGTCTTCCTTATGAAGAGTACAAGTCAAACACCTGCTTTGTGTTAGGACATCTTCACTCCCTGAAGCTTTCCCCACCATTCACTGCCTCCCTCAATCTGCTATCATCTCATTGGCTGCTTGAGCCTCTCATTCATGGGCTTTTGCACTTTCCCCCCTTGTAACAGTCATGTGCTTATGTTAATTTTATGAAATTAATTGAAATGTAGAGGTGGAGTCTAGCCCGTTAATCTGGAGATAGCCATTGAGTAGCCAATGAGGCCTCTATGGGGGCATGGCTTTCTCCTGAGACTTCGGGGAAATCTCACGATATTTTCCTTGTGAAGATGAGAAGCTATCTTCCCCAGTTGTTGGAAGTTAGTCTGAGAGACGATCAATGACAGACAAGACAAGATGGCAGCATCTGAGGAGCCGGAGAAGCCACATGGCTTGGCCCTGATGGAGCCAGACTTCTGAAGGTGGAGAGGCCACATGGAGACCCCTGCCAGCGATGAATTGCTTCTGCCACCACTGGATGCCATTGATGAACCCTGAGTCCTGGAAGCTAGGAGTCATGTGGAGACCCCTGCCAGTGCTGGGATTCTGCACCCACTGACCTGTGACTTTGTGAGTCGGAAAGAGGCATTATAGACTGGTATCGGGCATATGTGCTAATATCAGACTTATGACTTTGAACTGGACTGGGTTGGCATGCTTTTTCAGTGTTCCATTCTTTTGTATATAAACCCTTTCCTTATAGCCATACGCATGTTTATGAAATTTGTGCCTCTAGTCTACCCAGACTAATATAACCCTCATCTTGAAGGCAGATGAGCACAATATTATCTTCGCAGGAAGCAAGCCTTCCCTGTTAAAAAGTCACACCCCACTATGCATACCATGTCATTTCTTTGCTCTGTTCCTTCACTTATATTTCTCTGTCACACTGTCACCTACCTATCGATTATATATTGTACTTCCTTTTTGTCTGTCTCTCCCACCCCCATTCTTAAAAGGAAGTTCCATGAGAGCAGGAGTTTTGTCTAGCTATGTTGCCTAGTTCCAAGAGACCAAAATTGAGAACTACTACCCCACAGTATGTAGCTATGTTGCCTAGTTCCAAGAGACCAAAATTGAGAACTACTACCTCATAGTATGTATTTGATAGTTATTTCTTGAGTGACTGTCTAAAGGGCACTAGAATTCATAAGAACCCCAGGACCCTGTGAAACTCTACTGTTTGGCAACTAACTAGTACAGCAGTAATTCAAAACATGTACCTCATCTGCATTGTGTGGGTTAGGGTTTGACTGCTCTGTCAGGGGAGAAAAATCTTCTGGGGATAACACTTCAAACTCCCTGAGGGAATTCACATTGATCTGTTTACTTTTACCAATAAGAATGTGAATATCATTTTAGATGAATAAGAAAAAGCATAGCAACTTGTTGCGTCTTTAAGATTCAGCATTCTTTTTTAATTTTAATAGATCATTTTTTGGGGTCTTATATAATGCTTATCACTATATATATATATACACACATATACATATATATTATATTGTGTCAAGCACCTTCACACACCTACTGCCACCATCATTCTCAAAACATTTGTTTTTCTCTTGAGCCTCTGACATCAGCACTTCATCTTTTCTCCTCCCACCCCCGACCTCATGCACCCTTGATAGCTTATAAGTTATTATTATGTTGTCATATTTTACACTGCCCAATGTCTCCTCTTGCCCACTTCTCCACTATCTGTCCTCCACATAGGAGGTTATATGTAGATCCTTGTAATCAGCTATCACTGTTTACGCCACGTTCCCTTCACCCTCCTGGTGTTTCCACTCTTGCTGATGGTCCTCAGGGGTTCATCAGTCCTAGATTCCCTGTATTTCCAGTCCCCATCTCTATCAGTGTACCTATTCCAGTCTAGCTGTCAGCACTCTTTGTTCTTTTTGTCAATACACCACGCCTTCTCTTCCCACTGAGGATCCCCAACAGCTTGTAGAAGTTCCCATGACTTGAAGCAGATGAAACTTCATTAACTTCAGGATAAATTGTCCTCCGCTGTGCAGCAGACCCGATGCCTTTATCAGAACAGCTTACTGGTCGTCTTTATTTTTAAAGCTGTGTTAATATACCACCCAACAGAACAGCATGTAGACCATAAGTAAAGAGATTAGTGGGTAACCACACCTATATAACCTGTGTTGAAATTAAAAGACCAAACTTTTCCCAGAAGCTCTCAGTGAGTTCTGTTTGTTGTAGCATTTCCCACCGAAAAAGACAGCCAAAGAAGAAAACGAACAAATAAACAATGGAATAATCTGTTTTTAGCTTAAAACGGCTTCCCCTGAAAAAGTCTAACATGATGCTAGCAGCCTTTTGGATTTTTACTCTTTTTTAAAAAATAGATTTGATGGTGTATTAAATCCAAGCCAACTTTAGATATATGTGGTCAGTCTGTCATTTGATATTGCAGCGCTCCGGGGCAGGAAGAACAGCAAAGGGAATGCTGTCCTTGCACTGATAGAAATCTCAAAATCAACAATCCAAGTCGCCTCATACCCTGTTCTCAAGAGTCAAGGTCTGGAGTTAGTCTACCCCAGAGACAGGCAATGAAGGCAAAGATCTGTGCCCAAGAAATACCGAGTCTGTTGCAGGATAAACACAACTACCACAATAACCACAACAACATTGCCACCTCATTGATTCTGACCGAGAGTGAGACTGAAGGACTGAACAGGATTTCCAAGGGGTAATCTTGATGGAAGCCATCACTATATCTTTCTCGTGCTGAACTCTTGAAGTGAGGTTACTAGCCACGTGTTTCACCACTGCACCAAAGAGCTCCTTTGTTGCTATTCTTGTTAGAGATCGTCAAGCGTGATCTGGTTCATAGCGACTCGATGTACAACAGCACTGAAAGAAGACTTCTGGGTCCTGCACTATGCCTATAACCACTGTTATGCTAGAACTCACAGCAGTCATCAATCCATCTTACTGAGCATCTCCCTCTGTCTTGCTTGACCAAGCATGTCATCTTTCTTCAGGGACTATTGTCTTCTACTAACATGCACAAAGTACACAAGAGAATTGTCACCATTTTGGATTCTAGGGAACTGTGTTAGTCATGGTAGACAAGAGAAACAAATCCATAAACATTCATGTGTATAAGACAGAATTTCATATACGAGAGCAACTGTATATTCAGAAAACATCCCCACCCCATCCAGTCCAAGGTGACAAGTCTGATATTAGCCCATATGTCTGATACCAGTCTATAAAGTCTTCTTCAGACTCACGGAACACATGCAATGATGCCAAATGCAGGATGATCACAAGTCAGATGAGTCTAATGCGTTTGGATCCAGTGGCGTTGTAAACATCTCAGCACTGGCAGGAGTCTCCAAGTGGCTCCTCTGGCTTCAGAGGTCTGGTTGCATCCATGTGCTTGTCTCGCACAGAGCACTTGGGTAATTCTATGTAGCTTTTCCTCAGGATTGTCTCATAGGAAGTCAGTCTTATCAGTCAAGTGTCTTTTAGAGAGTTAGTGAGAGAGTGTCTCCGCCTCCAAGAAGGAATTACCACATTTCCCAGAATTCTCAGGAGAAGATCATGCCCACACAAAGGTTTCTTTGGCTATCTCCAGATTGACAGGCTAGACTCCACCCTTACACTCTTAACCCTCAAATTGACCCCAGATTAGGTGACTGTCACAGGAATATTCTGGATACACTTCTTCAAAAGCATGTTTGTTCCTTTTTCTATCAGTCCAGGCATTACATCTTTACCTTTTAACACTTAAAAGCATTTGTAGGCATTTGGACTGCCCCATACATTTATTGGGCATTTGATTTATTGGACTAATATTTATATGGGTTGACTGTGAATCCTGAAAGTGACATTCTTGACAACTTGAGGATTTTTTTTTACATGAAGATGTAATATATGATGAAGGTAATCTTTGATCTTCATCAGCAAATGCTTTAAGCCTTCACCTTCAGCAAGCAAGATCACAGAAGCACAGATTTTTAACCAGTCTTTCTCGAATTGTGATGCCACATTCTTCTTCATAGAGTTCCATTTCTCAGAATATCCACTCAGCTTGCAGAGTGAATATGACAAAATATACAACCCTGACAAATTCCCTTTCTGATTTTAAACTATGGAGCACCCCCTTCCCAACACTTCAGTGTCCGTTTATCATGTTGTGGTGGCTTGGGTGTTACGATGATGCTGGAAGCGATGTCCCTGGTATTTCAAATGCCAGCAGGGTCACCCAAAGAGAATAGGTTTCAGCAGAGTTTCCAGACTAAGTACAGACTACAAAGAAGACACAGGCTGTCCGTTTCTGAAGATGAGCCACTGAAAATTTTATGGACAGAATCAAAATATCATCAAATGTCAAAAGTCTCATGAAAAGAAGTAGAACAGAGTCAGAGATAGGGCCAGAAGGTGACCCCCCGCAGGTCTGAAGGGACTCACAATATGACTCAAAATATGAAAAAGAGCATCATTCTCAAAGCAGAGCTGACCATAATGACCTGGATGGAGTAAATTTACTAACAGTCAAAACTTGGTCGGTACCAAATATAAATGTAGAAAAATTGGAAGCTGTACAAAATAGAGCGGAACAAATAAAAACCAATATTCTAACTGTTAATGAGCTAAAGTTGGGCCAGTTAGGACAGTTAGGATGAGGACTTCATAGCTATGCTGTGCTGGGAATAAAACAATCAAGATGGATAGCCTTATATTCTTCATCACAAAGAACAATTCAAGCTGCTGTGACAGGATTATATATCATTGCCTTCAAGGAAATCGATCGATACAACTATTATTCAGATTGATGCCCCAATCACCATAGTTAATGATGAAGTTGAAGAATTCTACCAACAGCTTCAGTCTGAAATTGATCAAACATGCTACCAAGATGCATTGATAATTATTGGCAATTGAAATGCAAACATGGGAAACAAAGAAGAAGGAAACGTAGTTGGAAAACATGGCCTTGGCGACGGAAATGAAACTGGAGAGTACATGCTAGAACTTTGAAAGACCAATGGCTGTTCACAGCAAACACAAAAGTTGGCCATAGATGTGGAAGTCTCCAAATGAAATACACAAAAAATCAAATTGACTGCATCTGTGGAATGATTTCAATACCAGCAGCTAAAACAAGACCAGGGACTGACTGTGAGTTAGACAATTTATCACTTGCTCATGTTTAAGTTTAGGTTGAAGCTGAAGAAGCTTAAAATTAAGTCCACAAGAGCTTAAATACTACCTTCAGTAGATAGCACATGAATTTCAAGAACAACTAAAAAACATATTTGCTGCATTGAACACTATTGACAGACGACCTGATGAGTTGTGGGATAACATTTTAAAAATATCATACATGAAGAAACCAAAGGCCATCAATAAGACAGGAAAGAAAGAAAATATCAAAGTGATGTCAAAAGAGACTCTGGCACTTGCTCTTAATCATAGAGTAGCTAGGGCAAATGGAAGAAATGATGAAATCAAAGAGCTCAACAGACAATTTCTAAGGACAGTTCAAGAAGGCAAAAACAAAGTATTATCTTGAAGTGTGCCATGACCTACAGTTAGAAAACCCCCAAAGAAAAACACTCTCAGCATCTTTTTAACTGAAATAACTCAAGAAAATATTCAAGCCTTGAGTTGGAATATTGAAATAGTCTGAGAACGAAATGGTGAATGATGCAGGAAGCATTGAGAGAAGATGGAAAGAATATCCAGAGTCTGCCCAAAAGAAGGAGTCAATATTTAACTATTTAAAAAGGTAGCAATGGGCAAGAACCAATGGTGCTGAAGAAAGAAATCCAAGATGGACTGAAAGCATCAGCGAAAAGCAAGGCTCCAAGAAATGATGGGACACCAATGAAAATGTTTCCATAAGCTGATGAAGCACCAGAAGCACTTACTCATCTCTGCCAAGATTTTCAAAAAACAGGTACTTGGCCAAGTGACTGAAAGTGATTCATATTTGTACCCATTGCAAAGAAAGGTGAACCATCAGAATGTTCAAGTTCTATTAAACATCCTTTATATCCCATGCAAGTAAAATTTTGCTGAAGATCATCCTACAACACTCCATCGACAGTGGGCTGCCTGAGGTTTGGGCTGCATTCAGGAAAGAGCACGGAAAAAGGAATATTATTGCTGATGTCCGATGTAGCATAGGTGACAGCCGAGAATAGGAGAAAGGTGTTGATTTGTGTTTTGTTGACTATGCTAAGACGACACTGTGTCGATTATAACAGGCTATTAATAGACTTGAGGAGAATAGGAATTCCAGAACAATACATTGTGTTCATGAGGAAGCTGTATATGGCTCAAGAGACAGCCGTGTGAACAGAACTGGTGCAGACCGCATGGCTTAAAATCAGAAAATGTGGACATCAGAGTTGCATCCTCTCTTCACATTTATTCAATCTGCATGCTGAGGGGATCAGAGAAGCTGGATCATATGAAATAGAATGCAGCATCAGGAAAGAAGGAAGGCTTACTAGCAGTCTGTGATATGCAGATGACACAACTTTGCTTGGTGAACGTGAGGAGGACTTGAAGCACTTGAAGAATAACAAAGATTGTAGTCTTCAGTGTAGATTACGACTCAAAGTAAAAAGGACCAAAGTCCTCACAAATGGAAGTAGCATCGTGATCAATAGAGAAAACGTTGAAGTCAAGAATTTCATCTTGCTTGGATCCACAATCAATGCTCAAGGAAGCAGCAATCAAGAGGTCAAAACATGAGTTGCATTAGGTCAATGTACTGGACCAAGACCTCTTCATAGAATTGAAATGTAAGGATGTTACTTTGTGGTCTAAGGTGCACCTGACCCAAACCATGGTAGTTTCAGTTGCTTCATATGCATGTGAATATTGCAAAGACTGAAGGACTGACCAATTTGAATTATGGTGCTGGTGAAGAGCCCCATAGCTCTTCGTTTGCAGGACTCAGGGTCCATCAGCAGTATCCATTGGTGGCAGAAGCATCTCAGTACTGGCAGGGGTCTCTCTGTGGCTTTTCTGGCTTCAGAGGTCTGCTTCCATCAGAGTAAGCCCATGTGGCTTCTCCTCAGGCTCCTCCAGTTCCTAGGACTCAGTTTCTATACTGCCATCTTCCTTGTCTGTAGAGCATCTCCCAGAAACTGGGTCTCTAGTCTCTCACCTCCACGGGGGAAATGCTGTGAGATTTCCCAGAATTCTCAGAGAAAGCCATGCCCACACAGAGGTCTCATAAGCTATCTCCAGATTGGCAGGCTAGGCTCCACCCCTACACTCCCAATAATGAAATTGACACTAAGTACATGACCGCCACATCCGTAAAAAAGGATCAGACTCTTAATGAGATTCATGCATCAGCCTAGTGACTCAAACATCACAATTGTGAGGACAGTGCAGGACCAGGCAGTGGTTCAGTCTGCATACACTGGGTGGCTCTGATTAGAAACTGACTTTCTGGCGCCTAAAAACAAGAACAGGACTAACTAGAGGAAGTATTTTTTGTCAGAAATAATTAATTAGTTTGTTTTTAAATACTTGTACCCCTCCCCCAAAACTAAAAAAAAAAAAAAAAACAAGAGGTTGGAGTATACTTTGAGAAGAAGAAAATTATTTCAATGATATATATAACCAAAAATTCAAGTTAGTGAAAATCAATAAGCTGAAACAATAGTGATACATGAATGAAAACATGTTCTATAGGTAGAGCGTGGAAAATGGGGGAAATAATGACTGCTGAGACTCAGAAAGAAGTCGTAGAAGAGATACGAAAGGAAGGAAGGAATGCTAAACTCCAGCCGCTTACCTGGGATATGCCATCAAAAAAGAGGAGTTGTTTAGAAAAGGACTTCTGTTTGGTAAAGTAGAGGATGCACGAAAAGAAGGCATACTCAACGATATTGATGGACACAGTTGCTGCAACAATGGATTTAAAGACTAATCCGTGATCATGACCATGGTGCCCACTGGATGGTATCTATCCGCACAGCAAAAGGAAACGCTGTGGGTTTCTGCTTTGAGTTAATACACGAAGCAGAAAGATTCATTCAAGCATCCCACAGACTCAAGGTAGAAGTTTGTTGCTTCTGCCTTACACTTTGACATGTTAAGAGCAAAAGGAGAAAAAAATAACACACATACACGCACACCTTGGGGATATCGCAGGTTTCGTTCCAGACCAACGGAATCATGTAAAATATTGCAGTAAAAAGAGTCACATAGATATCTTGATTTCTTAAAGCCCATAAAAGTTATGTCCACATGATTCTATAGTCCATCCACAAACTTCTTAAACAGGGGGCCAGTTTGCTGTTCCTCAGACCATTGGAGAGCTGAACTATAGTTAAAAAAAAAACAAAAACAAAAAATAAAAACAACTATGAACAAATTCAATGTGGACCAAAAACACCTGGTGTGCCGGACAAATGTCCTCGGGGCAGGGAGCGGGGGAGGGATACGCATGGCATGTGGCCAGAGGGCCGTAGCTTGAGGCCCCCTTCATAGAGGGACAACCCCTGGTTTCTGCCTTTAGCTACCTAACCATATGTATACATGATTCAAAAGGAAGTGAACTGGGTATATTATGTCTACTACTATAAAGTATGAATGTTGCAGTTATTTTCATGACTTTTGAATGTAGTTTGACGGCATTATCTTTGATCCAGCCAATAATGAGCACTGCCAAACAACATAATTAACTAACAAATTATTATTTGCTGGAATTTCTGTTCAATAAGCAATTCAAGTTGAGATGTGACTTCATTATATTTTGGAGTGACATGTATGTCTTTGAAAGTTTTTACCATTTGCCTATTTTCTTCAAAGGGAAAGTAAGCCAACAAAATGATCATAATTACACCCATATCAGTATAAAATATATATAATTTGAGATCATTGTACCCATGTCAGTGTGAAAAAAAGGAAGTCTAAAATATAAAGAAGTATCCTTTTCCTAAATCTACTTCAAATGACAGCACTAATATGATTACATCGTGTCTGACTTACTTCTAATCTACCCTGGGAGGTTTTTTTGATAAAACCTTATAATATGGATTTTATGTAGTGATTTCTATTCATTATGTAAAAATCCATGTGTTTGGTTATATCTATGCCTCCAGTCAATCTTTTTCTCAGAAAAAAAAAAAGGTTCTTTTACTTAATATCCTGAATGGAAATTCTCACAAGAAACTCATACTTATGTAACAGACATTTCTCTACAAGCTAAACATGTCTAAACTCTATTGTGATTTTCCTAACTGCTTATTTCTGCATCTAAAGAACCCTCGTTAAAGCAGCAAAAGTGCTAACCAAAAGGTGTCTGTTCAAGCCCACCCGCTGTTCTGAAGGAGACAGATGAGGCAATCTTTACGTATTTACAGCCTTCAAAAGCCTCATGAGCCAATTCTACTCTGTTTTATACACGTCGCCACGAATTGCAGTTGGCTCAGCGACACTGGCTTTGGTTTTTTTGGTTTATTATAATGCGATCTCAAATCTATTAAAAGTAAGCTTTCCTTGTCTTACGATATCAACTACAGACAGAATTTCCATGACTTACATCAGTTGTTCTGAGCAACGCCGACGTGCTGCGTGCTTGGAAGAAGTCAGCATGGCTCTTTCCAGTAAACAGGGGTAATTTTCAAGTCTTGTTCAGAATATGTCTTGCCTGCAGAAAAATCAAGCCTCCGGGTGACGACAATACAAATGTGTTGCTCTTCAGTCACAATCTGTGTGACCCAACTGCTGCTAATCCCAGAAGAGAGGCTCTTTTTGTATGGAAATTCTTTGTTTTTAGCTTCTTGCTGAGACTTTGTGCACTCTGTAATGTGTGGGCAAAGTGGCAACATTCCTAATACTATTGGGGTGTTTGTGCAGGTGGATCTGTTAGGCGTTGACAGCTATAAATGGCTATTTATTTTGAAAGCCAAGCTGCTCACTCAGGTTTGCAGAGAACATAGCAATTATTTGAAATTGCTTTTCAAAATCTTATCTCTGACTTCCTTTACAGGCTCTGTCCAATTTTGCTTGCACAACTGATGAAAGGATTTCCAGAATCGATTTTTGCCTGGTGCCTTTTCTTTTCTTCAGGGTCTTTTGTCAGGCTGCCTGGTGATTCCTAATTGAGCATCTAATCTACCCGGACTAGAGTCCCCTCACTATTTCTCAAATAAGACTCTGGAGACACAGCCATCCAAGGTGAGCAGAATTCAGAAGAGGAACCAAGTTCTCCAATTACATGTCCCTTTTGGAGCGGGAGTAAGCACCCCTTCTGGAGGTTTTTGTATAATCTGCTTCACAGAGTTATTTGTCGCCATATTGCATGATTCTGATTCCAATCCAGTTGTCATTGAATCAATTCTGATTAATGATGATCCTTTGAGTGACTATCCCTTGTGTGCAAAATAATCTTTCAATGGCTGAATTTTCAGAAATAGATAACCTGTCTTTTCTTTTGTGGTGGTCTCAGACTACTACTCTTTTCTTTTTTTTGGCATCACTGCTCTTTAGTGGGAGTGGGAGGCCCAGCCTTGCTCCTGGAGAGCTGCTGCTGGATTTGAGCCGCCAAGCCTGTGTGCCACAGTCCCGCCCTCAACCACTACGCCACCAGGGCTCAGCCCCAGACTACTACTCTTTTGGCCATCAGTCAACTGGGCAAACATTTTGTACTACCTAGGGACCCCATACTCTGATTATAACCCTTGAGATACGTGTGTGTGTGTGTGTTACATGGTGTAAATATATATATCATGTACTTTATATGAATCATGTAGCTTATACTTAAGGATCATAGTTGACTCCTCTTTCAGTTTTCCATCTCCAGTGAGACTTTCTTCCCTTTGTCCATGCCTCCTCCCAAGCTTTCTCTCTCTTTTACACCCCAGTCAGCCACTCCGTCCCTACTGTCACTGTCTACAAGAAATAATGCTGCAGCTTCCTTCATTTCTTCCCTCATTCATCTAGCTCACTCTACAGTGACAGTAGGAAGATTCTGACCATGATGACTCTCTCAATAAACACTGAGGATCTGGCTCTCCAAACTTAAAACTTGGAATCACAGACTTTGAACCCTTTCGTGGCATATGTTCAGAGATCTGTAAATGTCTCCCTGAACACCTTTTAAATCTCCCACTATGGTGACAAAGTGTGCAATTAATGAAAGTTTTGACTGATGTGGGGCTTACTTCAATGCCACATTGTTGTTTTGCTAGTTCTTTATTGTTTATTTTATTGTTTTGCTAGTTCTGTTTTCTAAAGTGAAAGTTGCCATCTCGTTGACCCCAGGGAATGGCAACTGTGATGAAGATAAAATCCTGGGCATGGTTCTTCATCGATAATCTTTGTAACTTTGGTTGGGACCATGCAAATAGAGTGTGCAAAACTATTAAAAAATGAATTTGTCGATTTTTTTTGCCATTTTTCTAGGTATAAAAGTGAGCCATCTCAGACGCAGGAAAAAAGAGATTCCACAACCATCAAGAAAGAAGACCCAGTAGTGAAGCATATGCAAAGATCCCTTTCTGAACAGAGGCACAAGAGATCACAGAACCTAGACCATGAGATGGAACAGCGGAATAGCACAGAGGCCACAAGATGTAACCCTATGCTTCCCAGCCCGTGGAGCAAGCAAATTTGAGTGCATTTAGGCCAGAAGCTAGCTTTCATAGTGGATGTCACCTGGGTGAATTTACCAGCATCAAAGGAGCTTTGTAAGACTTGCCCAAGCAGAGTGGAGGGCATGGGATTGGTGATTGAGAGGTCTACGACCAGAGAGAAACCTGCCCACTCAAAGACTGAGTACAGGAGCTGCTGCAGGGAAAAGGACGACAGCCTTATTTTTTTTTCTCTGATCCTGACTTGAAATTCCCTAAGAATACCTCATAATCATGGATATTGTTTGTGAGTTCTTTCTGGCCACAAACTATCAAACCCATGGGAGGAACAGCTGGTGTCAGAAAAATTGAGGATGGGAGCATGTCTGATCTCTGTCCTATAAAGAATCATCCTTGGGCAGTTAGGGTTGAATACTCCTTTCTCCTTCTCTAGTGTGAAGAGGCCAGTTGTGGTCCCCACACCATTTTCTTAGTAGCCCACCTGTATCAAAGTCAGGTTTATATAGGGTTATCCACGGCTGATTTTTCAGAAACAAATCACCCGGTCTTTCTTCTGCAGTGCCTCTGGGCACACTCAAACCTCCACCCCTTTCATGTAACAGTCCAGCATTCTGAACCATTTGCAAGTCCCTGTGGAGATAGTTTGTCAAGACTGGAGAACTTTTTCTTAATCTTAATGGTTACTAAATGAAATTCTGGAGCGAGATTTTTTTTTTGACAGAGGCTATTTAAATGAAATGGTCACTTGCAAACCTGGGCAGCCCATTGCCGGTTTTAACAAGGTTCTAATATAATCATGCTAACAGTAGATGCTTCATTTTGGACCATCTCCAATATTAACAACATCCATCAGGTGGGTGTTAGTTGGATTTGCAACACAGAAAGCAGCATTGATTTTTATGACTTATCCTACAAGTCGGTTCTTTAATTTCTGACATTTCCATAAGGCCATGTGTTTGTCAAGAACAACGTGACGGATTTGTTAGACTTGGGGCGCTTTATTAGATATTTCCTCACTGCTGTTCCTCAGCACCTCCTCCCACACTTGCTATCTGTTCTCCGAGTCTGGTGACTAAGTTTTTTGCATTGTAAGGTACACTTTCCAGCAGAACAATCACCCTCCTCCACTTCCTGGCTTCTTGTAGCTGTTTCTTAGGCGCCTATCCCTGTGAGTCTTCTCTCACTTGTATCTGCTTTTAAGGTATCTGATGCATTCACTGCCTTTTCTCAACAGTACTTCAAACTTTGGCTTGAAGTCTGATGGTGACAGGAAGTGATCTTTGGTTCTTCTCTTGATTTGTTAGATTTGGTTTGCTGAAATAGTTTCATTTGTTCTTCTTTTGTTGTTCCCTCTCTATTTTATCTACCTCCCTACTCTTCCTCCCCTAAGACACACACACACACACACACACACAGAATTATATCTAACTCATGTAAAAGACTTCTTGCCCCAAATCAGATTTTATGTAATAACAACTTAAAATGCAAACACTTCTGAAGGTGAGTAATGTGTCAGAGACTCAGCTATTAGCGATCACACAGTGGTTTTGATTCCTTTAAAGAAATTCAACCTTGCAACTCAGGCAAAAGAGGGAAATGACTGACACATACATGCAGATCTTTTTTTATTTCTCTTAAAACTCTAATGCCTTCTATACTTATACCCCAAGATTTCAGACAAGGGAGAGAGGCTAAATTTTAGTCATTCCGGTTCAAGCAAAAGATGCCGAGGGATGGAATGTTGGCTTCTCCAGAGCCAGGAGCCTGCACCAAAATTTACCAACTAGGCCTAGGGCCATAGATATGTTTGTTAGTGTGCTAACTCCCATATGATCCAGGGCATGACAGGTCCCAGAATACAGGTAATATGCAGATAATTTTTAGTGTATATTCACTATCTGCCATAGTATCTGATACTACCAGCAATCATACAAGGTCAATATTACTAGTCCTAATTTAGAAAGGAGGATAAAACACTGGAAAAGTTAAATCATCCAGATGGAACATGGTGAATTAGATCAACTTCTGAATCACAATCTATCCCATTCTCACTATGATACAACAGCATTTGAATAGAGAGGCACTTTGAGTGGCTTAGAAAGTTAAAGGAATCCATACTCTACTGTTGATACAGTATGATACACTGAATTCATTAAAACTCATCATTTACTAATTGTTACTTTTCTATCCCAACAATATGATATTAGATCTGTAAGAATCACTTCAACATGATCCTCTTCACTCAGCACTTTCAGAATCCCATTTGCCTTCAAATTACTTTGGGGTGTGTGTGCAAGTGTTTTATTTACTTTTACTCCAACAAGTTTATTGGAGTGTAATTCATACTCCATATCTTACAATTCCATCACCCAAATACTTCAAGAAGAGTTGTGCAATCACTACAATCAGTTTTAGAGCATTCTTCATTCTTGATTTATCATTATCAGCTCTCCATCCCCACCCCCCAAAGCCTTGCAGTACCTACAGGGATCCATAAATCCAGTTATTGTCTCTATAGATTTACCTATTGTGGCAGCTACATAATCTGTTGTCAATTTGAGACTTATGAGTGAAGGGGTGGAGTTTAACCTGTCAGTTGGGCCATAACTTGATGACGTCATTTGAGGTGCTAAGGAGATTAAAAAGCTTGCTGGAGGTGGGACATGCGCTCACTCCCTTGGAGACTCTGTACTGAAAAGACTCACTCCCTGGGAGAAATTCCAACTGCAAGGACAAATGCAGATACGCTAGTGCCCTGATTTGGAGGAGCCACGGGGAGACCCTTGCCACTGCTGAGATGCTTACAACAACACCAAGGGGTCCATAAGACTTCCACCCACTGGCTTCATTCGGCATCATTGTATTTCATGAACCTGAAGAGGACTTTATAGTGGTATGGGACATATATGGGCAGATATTGGACTTATGGACTTGATCTGGACTGGGCTGGAATGTTTTCTCAATATTCTATTGCTCTTATATATAAACCTCTTTCTTATACACATATAAGTGTCTGTGCAGATTCGTTTCTCCAGTCTACCCAGACTAACAAACCTATCATGGATTTCATATACAGAAAAGCCTTAAAAATCAAATGAAGAAAATGAACAAGAATAACAAAGTAAAACAGATGAAAAACCTTAATAGAAAAGACAGCAGAAAAAATTAAAAACTAGAACAAATTAAATGGATCATAAGGGGAATCAAACAATCGACTGTGAAATTTTAACCCTAGCTGCCTGTGCCTTCAACTTTCATGTGAGCACGTGGTCCTGGCTCAGTTTCTGGATCACTTGAATTCCAACAACCTCTTATTTCTCTCACATTCTACTCTCCTCGCCATCTCTGGATAGTGTCCAAATGGATTCTTTTTGAAAAAATTCCCAAATCAGAAGCTGGGACGCTCCGAGCAGGTTTCTCTTTTGGTTACTTGTAGGACATCTTCTGGAAAAGGTGAAAAGGGGCAGCATTAGAACCTGCCTAACATCAGGGGGGTTACTGTGACCCAAGATCAGACCAATGCTGCTCCGTAGGAGAAGATAGACATCCCTACACTTTGAAACCTTTCAACCAGATCTAGTTCCAGATATCCTCGTGCAGATATGCTCTACTTCTCTGTGAGGCTCGAAGATCTTCTGCAGTGACCCCACAGAACTCACAGACTATGGTTGCAGTTAAGTGATCTATGAAGGGAGTAACAAGGCATAACTTGGAATCTGCTTGATTCATTCTTTTGGTCATCCATAGCACGTTCAATCGTCTTCACAAACACTCTGGTTCGAATGCGTTCATTCTTCTCCAGTCTTCTCTAATCATTGCTCAGCTTGCACCTGTATGTAAGGCCATTGAATAGGTCATGCTGAGTCATGTGTTCCCTAATCAACAAGGCAGTCTCAGGATAGGTCTCCTCTCCATCTCTGGAGGACAGAATTGATTCAGTTTTTATAAAGCAGGTTTACTTCAACCTTCTAAGCAGAGGTCTTCTCCCAGTCCACTGAAGACAGGTTCCTCTGGTGCCAGAGGACACAGTTCTTTGACCCCAACAAGATATGTTTCTTGGCCTTCACCTTCCCCACTGTGAACTGACCCAACTCACAGGCACTGTGGCACCATCAATGTTGTCTATGTCTTAGATGTGTTCCAAGAAGCAGATTTCTATCACCGTCAACTCTGTCACAGTGCCCTTTCCCAGCCTATGACTGCTGGCATTGCCTTGGGACCTCTTATAGGCTTCTCACTGCCTACAGTGTCGCAAATCTTCTAGAAGATTCCTTAACTCCTTTCTCTGCTTCTTCATCCTTCTTGCCTTTCTCCTCTTTGCTGATTTCTTCTTTCTCGCTGTCTGCCTTCTCTTCCTGGGTGTCCATCTCTGTGGGGTTCACCCTTCTATGTACCCAGGGAAGCAAATTCTTCCTGAATTTTGAGGCACACTCTCTCTTCTGGGCTAATTCCCACTCATTAGGCCACAGATATTGCATTCCTATAGTCCGCGATGGTCACCACATTTGCATAAGCATATTGACCGTGGCCTGCAGGCGGTGTAAAATAAATGAGCCATCAGGCAGACTGCAGCTCAGGGCCCAACAAGAAGTACCACGGCACAAGTTGTTTAAAGCTTACCCACCGACTGCCACCTAATCAATGCCAACTCATCGCGATGCTCTAGGACAGGGTAGAACTGCCCCTGTGACATGCTGAGACGGTAAATCTTGATGGTAGTAGAGTCCCCCATCTTTCTCCTGCAAGGCAGCTGGTGTTCCAAACTGCAGACCTTTCCATCAGTGCCCCACCTTGTAACCAAGGCACCACTTGGACAAAAGTAGCAAACCCTCTGTAGTCGAAAACTAAGGTAAAGAGAAGTACTCAGTTTTTAGAGGAGAGCTCTCTTTTCCAAAGGACTCAGACCAAAGGCCATATGAAATGACTCATCTCACACCTGTCTCCTCACCTTGCCACTTCTGCGCCTGCCTTAGCCTTCATAAGGAGTCCTCCTCTCCTTTCTTGCCGCTCCCTTAGCCAAGAGCAAGTGCTCCTTTACATCAACGACTCTGTCAATGCCCTCCATCCCCAACTTTCTTTGTTTCTACGTCACAGTGGGGCAGCCATCCTCTGATTCTTAAGCAACAGAAAATGTGAGTGTTCTTCTATTCCACCCTCTGGAAGAGAAAAAGAGTCTCACAGAACACAGATTGGCACCATGAGGAAGTAAGCCCTGTAGTTTCTCACTGGCTCTTTCTCCACAGTGGCTGCTTCCAAACGTCACTACCTTTCCCACCCGCCCACTCCACAGACTCTCCCTCCCTCTCCACAGGTGGCTTCACCTTCTACTGCACAAGGACAACCATGGAAGCCTTCAGACCACGAGTTCTCACTTTCTAACCCACCAACCTCGGATCCCCATATGTCATTTATATCACAAAGGAAGATCTGCTCCTTTCTCCCTGTGCACTGTGCAGAGTGCACTCTCTTTCCACTCACACAGGCCACAAGCTCTGGATCTACTTCCTCGTTGCTCTCCATCAGGCTGGGAAGATCCTCAGTTCTCCCCCCATGAAGGAAACACAAAGCCCCATTTTCCTGTGGGGGATTCTTCATGGCCTCTCAGCAGTAGGATGAGAAACTCCTTGCAAATCCACATTCTAGTGAGTGTTTCGTCAGGATAGTTCCCGACTCAATAGAAGTACTCATTGAGATGCAGAACTTATACCACGGGCTTAAGTAGAAAGCAGATGTTTTGAGAATGATGATGGCAACGAATGTACAAATGTGCCTTGAATACAATGGATGGATGTATGGATTGTGATAAGAGCTGTACGAGCCCCCGATGAAATGATAAAAAAGAAGAAACATTTGATAGTTCCTTAGGTAGATGCCCAACCCCGTCACAAGTTATTGTCTGTGTTTGTGTAGTGTAAAACTAGGTCCTATTTATGAATGATAGGTGTTTAGTATTTCCAGGCTTATTTAGACAACTACTTTAGGTAAAGAAGGTCAAATAAAACATTTAACACTATTTACACTTAAGTCAGGGTGCAATTGAGATATGTAGGATCATTATGAATTGGAAATCGACTCTGCAGTGTGTTTGGGGGCTTGTTTTATTACTGAGATTTACATTTGCAGCATCGCTACAGTATAGATCTGCCAAAAAATATAGTAAGAAAATGTTGGGTTTCATAGACTGACCATTTGCTGCTGTTGCTTCTGACCTGTGGTGATCTCAGACAGCAGATGTAGTGAAACACTACCCAGTCCGACTCCATCCTCACCACGGTTTCCTATGGGACCACTGTGTCAATACATCTCCTTGACAGTCTTCCTCTTTTCCTTGTCCCCATACTTTACCAAATACGACGCCCTTCTCCAGGGACATCTCCTGACAACGTGTCCAGAGTAGATAAGACAAAGTCTCACCATCCTTGCCTGTCAGGGATAATCTAGCCATCCTTTTCCCAAGACAGATTGGTTTGTCCTTACAGAAGTCAATGCTACTTTCAATAGTCTTCTCCAGCTGGGAAGAGAAATGGACACTTCGATCTCCAAATTCACTGGGAAAACATTAATGCTGGGTCAGTCTCGACCTGCTAAGATCCTATAACATCATCTTTTGAGGTAAGTATTTGAACCTCTCCACATTGATCTTCAGCTAGAGTTTCCTGGTTTTTGCATCTGTCTGTTACTGCAACTATTATTCAACACATCCTCTGATCCTTAGCCACTCATTAGTCATGTGATTTTGAGTGAAGTCTCTGGGAATGGGTGTCTTCATCTGTGAAGCCTCCAGATATCACCTGATGTGACTTTTCTAGCCACCCTCCCCTGGAGTTGCGTCAAGACTTACCTGATCTGATGCAGCCATTGGTGGGCAGATGTTTTCACCGGTATAGTGTACATGTCCAGTTCACTGGATGCAGAATTAAGAAGCACATGGTAGTTTGATACCCTGTCACTTTGCTCTCCCTTGCTCTTTTTGGTTACAGTTAACAACTTTCTGAATAAGATGATTTAAAACAATTTGCATTTTAAATCATTTGTGATTTGAAGGGATTTTCATCAGTTCTGCTTGTTTAGTTAGAGTTTTTTATCTCTCCAGTTTATATTTATCATGAGCAATTGTGTATGATCTGTGTATAATGCGAGAACATTGAAATACAATTAACACATATTTTTGTAAAAAAAAAAAAAAAAGTCTTCTCCAGCACCACAATTCCAATGCATCAATTCTTCTTTGATTTTCCTTATTTCATCAGTCAACTTGCAGCTGGTTAGCAGTTGTTAAATTAGGGGTGTTTGTCAACACAGCAGTCAGATCCTTGTAAACTCTACACCCGATGATGGCACGTCTCTCCTCCAAACCTTCCCATGCTTCCCATCTCACACAGAATAGACATCCCATTTTCCAGGGCCTTCAAAGTCCTCAGAGACCCGACCTTCCTTCTTTACCCCAGTCTCTCTCTGTTTCTCATAGTTTCCCAGACATGCCAGGCATGCTCCCTGCAGGGCTTCTGCCCTCCTTCCCTTCGCCATGTACATCATTCACTTCCTCACCCTCTTCAGCTCCAACATGGTCACTCTCAGGGAACTTTAAGTCACTGAAGATCAAAAAATAGCTCTCCATGTAGGAAAAGGGTGAAAGGAACCAAAAAGGATATTGTGGAGTGTGATGAAGGGAGGAGGTGGAGATGATCGAGGTGAAGGGGAATTTCAAGGCTTATTGTGGATTTCTCATGGAGTAATTTCACCTTTTGTTCGATATGCAAATGCCTCTCTTTCCTCACACTCAGGAACTTACCTGAGTGAAAGCTACAGGGGGGAGCTGATGCTTCCCTCTGTGCAGGTGAAGCTCACAGGACCAGTTCATTCCCAGGGGCCTTTCTATCTGCTCTCTCCTCCTCCCCTCTCGATCACCAGTTTCTTTTTCCTCAGAGCAACTAGATTTGGACATATATAAAATACATAGAATTTGGGAATATATAAAATCATTGGACAGACCTGAGCGATAGTTTAAAAAACTGTTAATGTTGACATCCTCCAAAAATGGTTTGTATATTAAACCATCAGTTTATTAAGCCAAATGAATAGCTAGTTGGTAGATTGTACAAGAAAGGTATTTTAGACGAGAAAAAAAACATCTTGCTGGGAGTTGGAGTTCCCTTTGGGATCTAGAATGGTGATGTCCCAAAATATCACAGTATCCCTTTCTTTGGGCTATTTATGAATGCATTCATGTTTGAGACTATCATTCTGTTGTCCTTATTCTTTATTCATTGACATATGGGTCACCAGTCCAACCAACCAAGTCAACAGTTCAACCACATTACAAAGAGCAGTGAACAATCGCAGTCTATTTTAGAATATCGACTTCTTTCTTGTGGTTTGTTTGAGAGCTGGTCAAACTCTCCATGTGTTGAGGAATTGTTTTGGGTGGCGCCTGTGGTAGTAAAATAATCAATTGTTTGTCAATTTGAGGATTAAGAGTCTGTCCGGTGGATCATAACCAAGGAGGTCTCTGTGTGGGCATGGCCTTCTCTTGATAATTCTGGGAAGCCCTGGATTTCTTCCTTGGAGGTGGGAAACAGTAGTCTTCAGGCTACTCACTCCCTTGAAGACTCTACTGGCAAAGCTGTCTCCCCACAAGCCATCTCTTTGGAGACACATGGCTCGAGAAGCCAAGTAGAGACCCCTGCTGGTGCGGAGATGTTTACACCGCCACTGGGTTCAAAGACTTCTCACCCACTGGCTTGTGATCGTCCTGCATTCAGCATCTTTGCATGTGTATTGTGAGTCTGAAGAGGACTTTATAGATTGATATCGGACATAGATATCGGATATAGATTGATAAGGGTTAGTGTGAGAGTTACGGGCTTGAATTTGACTGGGTTGGGATGCTGTCTTAACATACAATTACCCTTTATGTAGAACTCTCTCTTGTACACATTCTCGTGTTAATGAATTTGTTTCTCTAGTCTACCCAAACTAACACAGCACTGTAAAATGTCAGGTGTTCATATACTTAAGATTTAATAGTAATATGCTTCAGAATAATCTAATTCTCCGTCACATTTCACATATGTATTTTTTCACGTGTAATAAATTTTTTGTAAAATAAATATTTTAGTGGCTGAGCTGAGGCCATGGCCTGCGTTCTTTTGGTCTGTGCCTGCTCATTAGTTTTAAAATGTAGAGTTTGATTTGGGTGGATTTAAGAATACATCTATAGCTATCTTTATCTCTATCTCTCTGTATATCTATCCACATCTATATCTATGTATTTA